>JAVTVY010052562.1:0-25744 GCA_036873755.1 Hanleya hanleyi
GAGAATTAGTTGATTTAAATTTATATATTAATTGCACGTACCACTGTCGTCATCAATTTGTTGAGAGCCAGTCGCTTCGAAAACAAATTCATCATTGTTCCCTCCAGCGACTTTAACCAGTACCTGTGAAAAAGTTGTGAACAAATGTTACAGAATGAATGTATCACTTTGAACAGTTCAATTTTGAAAAATAACAAAACTTAATTCTTCAGATTCATCGCGCTAGATTGAGTGAGTAAGTAAGTGAGTGAGTGAGTGAGTGAGTTAGGGTTTAACGTTGATTTCAACAATTTTCTAGTTATATATATCGACGGAGAGGGGAGAGGATCGGTATGCCTACTTGTGACGAGGAGTTCTAATGCTGCAATTTTATAGCGCTCTCCCACTGGAGTATCATGCCGTAGAACTACTGTGTATACACTTTATTGAAAGCCATTCAAGTAACAGGAGAGAATATACAGAAGGCTGAGGGAACGTGCATCGTTAAATGTCTTTTGTTTTTTACTCAAGAGTTTAGCCTCTTCATTTTTTTTAATTATCGTTTAATGTTATTAGTCGGTGGTATTAGCCTATGACTAGGTTTTGTTTCAATTTATTTTAAGACAGATATTCCATATATACCATATAGGGTAGATAAACTTTTGGAGATTGTTTTTGTGATTCATATAGTAAGCAACAGAAAGTTTTCTTCGTTGTCAACTTCACCCAACTCACATTTTTGGCAACTGTTTGCATGCGAAGGATATATTTAATTTAGTGGTGCAAGCGACTACATAATTTTCTTTGCTGATTAAAGACTATCGCTCATACTGACTAACGCACGGCTCTTTGAATGTTTAAACTAATGGCCAGTTCCCACTATAGTTCATGTTAATCCCTGGACAGTGCTGTCTCGCACAGGTGTTGGCGACAATGGTACACAGCAGGTGGGCCACCGTGATCTTCGAGCTGTTCTGTTGATCTCTTCCCTATGTTTATAACATGGAGCGGATAACTGGTGTAAATAGGATAACATGGGTAAATATTCTCATGATTGCAAGAAAGGATCAACAAGCTTACATTTGTGATAACCCTGGCAACCCAAGGTCGAAAAAATACCAGTTATCATCAGTTGAAAATCTCGCTCCATGTTATAAACATAGTGGAGAGGTCAAGAGAACAACATGAAGATCACGGTGGCCTACATGCTGTGCAGTGTCGCCGACACCGGGGCCAGACAGCATTGCCCATGGGTTAAATTAAAACTATAGTGGGAATTGGCCATTGATGTTGAAGAAGCACGGACATCAATTACCTTCACCAATATTGGAGTGTTGTCCAGTCCGTGTGGGATATTCTTGTATTCAAAATGAAATTTTAATCTATTTGCTATGATAGAGCCTTGATAACAATCACCTTCACCAATACTGGGAAGTCGATCAGTCTGTGGGAAACCTTCTTTTATCCAGAATGATTTTTAATCTATTTGGTATCATAGAGTATAGATACAATTTACCTTCACCAATACTGGAATGTCGTCCAGCCCATGTGGAACCTTTTTGTATCCAGGATAGCCCGTGCTGAGATCAGACGACATATTAAACCATTCACTGGAGAAAGATGGCGGCGGGAATCCTTGGAATCCATTACAAAGAGGGAAGCAAATCACACATATCATTCTGAGCAGTGCAATATACATCATCGCGCTTGTAGAACACGTGTACGAATCCGAAAAGTGGCCGGTGGCCGTGTAGTTCGGTTGGATCTAGTAATATTGACATGAAATAGAAGCATCGGAGTTCTTTTATTTGATTACTGAATCATAGAAAAAGGTTTTATCGATCTTTGTCCAATTCAATGAACCATTTCCAAATCCATTAGATAGCATATAGTCTGCTTCAGTAATTAATTAATGTAGTGGCGCATTAATACGCGAAAAACCCGGACCTTAGAGTGGTGGATTGTGAATAATGGAACATGAACTCAACTAACACATTCTGAGGTGGTGATGCAGTACCAGACTTCCCATGAAAAGCATTCTTTAATATTTCATACCAAAATACATACCGGTACTTTAGCTATCAGCCTTCATAGAACCCTAGTGCATCAAGACTAGATTGAGGAGATACAATTCTCAACAGAATTTCGACCATTTCATTGGATTGTAAAGAAAACGGGAATAACATCCGGCCAATCAGATTTTCTGTAAAGTTCCATAATGATAATAAATTAAAGCTCTCTAGAAGGTGCTCTTCTATTTCCTCTATCAGTAGTCAGATATAATAATAGAACTGTGCGAGAATATTTCAGTCAGACAAAACTTTCAATATGCAGTCACCGTCCACAAAAAAGCGACGTTAAACCCTATTCACTCACTCACACACTCACCGACCACAAAGACACAGAAACATCCGAAATATCTGTTTCGTATGACGCTGGTGGTATAAGAACAGATAAGAAATTACGGTTACTCGAAGAAACATGCTTTGCCACTTCAAATGGAATGAGCATCGATTTTCACAAACTCCGAACAGCGCATGTCAGCTGAACGACTATCATCTGTCTACAAGCACTACCCACAGTCGAATGCTCTAGCACAGACCCGAACACCAGGGAACACGTGGGCTTGTTACGATGGGACTAATTACGCACATATGCATCCTCGCTAAAACCAGGGGTATATCTCTATCCTAGATATAGCCCCTGGTACGCTTGGGCAATGTATCGCGATCAACGACAACACAGCGTTAGATGTCAACCAATCAGCAAAAGCAACATCCTAAGCATATTGACCAATCAGATCGCTTAAATACCGTGACCATGGCGACCGTGACAACAGATTCGAGAACACCATAGCTTGTGCGATACCCAGTGGCAGATGAACATGCACCTTTTCAACAACCATGAACATTAATAAATATAAAGGAAACATAGTTTAAAATAAAATCTATTTGAAGAGAAAATAAACTCATTCATCTACCATCAAACACCCAACAAACCAGCCAAATTTAAGAAACGATGAAACTAAAGGCGGTCCGCGATGTCAGTGTATCCAACCTCACCTTCCCACTGAAGGACTTGAATGGGGTTGAAACGCAAGGATTTCTATAAAATTTCACTGGTCTATCCATTAACCCTACCTGGCCTGGGGGGCCATTATGGCCCCCCCCTATCAAACTTTCTGCACTATCTCCGGAACGGCAAAAAATGAAGAGCTGAAACTCCGTGACTTTATAGTTCATCTTATTGGAGTCATTTTGAGCCTATTTGCATAACCCTCCGAGCAGAAGATCATGGGTAAATTCAAGATGGCGGCCACGTGAGGTACCAGAAAAGTGATGTTTTTGTCAAATTTCTTCAAAATTTCTGCTTTTCCGCAATGAAAAGTGGGCAAAAACTATTTTATTTCATATCACATTAATATTTGCTAATTTTTCATACAGTTTTTGTGGAGAAATTGCAAAAATAAAAAATTCGGAAAATCTGACCGAAAAATCGACCAAAAAATGCCGTTTTTGAAAAGGACGTCACTGTGACGTCATCAAAGCGGCCATCTTGGATTTTTTTACATTTTCTGGTAGAGCTTGACCCAGGGGTATAGAGTAATAAGTTTCAGCCCCCTAGCTCAAGGGGTAAGAAAAATAATGGCCCCCCCAGGCCTGGACAGGTCCCAAAAAGTCCAGGCCAGATAGGGTTAATATCTTATTGTTACGCGTACTTGGATTAAATATTTTACATTCTGTATCAGCGAATAAGCAGCGAAAGTAAAACCCAAACGTATTTTACAATCAGCGCAGTTTTTCTAGGTCACGTAACTGGAATGTGGGCGGAACGCGGTTTGCTATGCAAGTTGGTCAAGGGTTCGCCTTTGGCTCACAGATAGAAACCTTGACGTGGTGAAGATGGCACATATGCAGCTCCCTACGCAAATACATTCGTTGAGAACGGCGAGAAAATCAAGAATTTAACTTCTTTTTCGGTGTAAGCTATGTATTAAATACTTTTGGGATATATTTGGTTGATGAAACAAAGGCTTTTAGCGGAAAGAAGGAAGGTATATATTGCGGAGTAATCTCAACGCTGAGAGCGTGTGAACGATATTTTCAATTGCGAGCAGTGCTTGTAGTCGGACGATAGTCGTTCAGCTGACATGCGCTGTTCGGAGTTTGCGATTTTCATTGGCTGGCGGCTCAGAACTGTATCCTTGTTTTCGTAAACGTTTTAACCTTGATTTGTTTTACATATTAAAGAAATAATGTTATATCCGCTGATCCGCATTCATATTGTACGCGCAGTGATAACTTTGTAGTAACCTTGCATTGTCTGTGTGTCTTGTCTGTGTGGCTTGTCTGTGTGTCGTTGATCACGCCATGTGCGAATACAGTGTGCTTGAACACGTCTTGAGTTGTGTCTATTTATTCTAATATCCACGGACAGTGATAGGATATTACAGTGGCGACGGGGTAAATAATCTCTGCGGTGATCATGGCGAAACTACTAGACATTCCACCGGTTCCCCCATTTGATGCGTCAGGTGATTTGACGGGACTGGGTCCGAGATGGGAAACATGGCGAAAATCATTTGATTTGTATGTCACAGCCGTCGGTGTTACTGACGATAAGCAGAAACGAGCACTGTTGCTTCATATTGCCGGGAAAAGGGTTCAGGAAATCTTTGAAACATTACCGAACACAGGTACTGATCTGAAAACGGCATGTGAACAGTTGGACGCCTATTTCAAGCCAAAAAAGAACGTTGCGTTTGAAAGACATTTATTTCGTCAAGCTGCACAAGTACCCACGGAAAGTATGGACGCGTACGTCACCAGACTACGTAAGATAACTCTGGAAAGAAACGCTATGGTGAAAAGGCAAAAGTACACCACGTGGTCACAGAGTCTGCTCAAAATTTGTCCGAATCTGATGATGATGATGTTTTCGTTGTGGATCCCCAGCTGAACGAAACTGGAAAAGTGACAGTTCATATTGAGAATCAACCAGTGGAAATGCTCATTGATTCGGGTGCAACAGTGAACATTATTAATGCAAAAAACTGGAAAATGATCGCTCAGACTGGTGTCACGTTAACTCCTAGCAAAACAAAACTGTTTCCTTATGGTGCATCAAAGCCTTTGGAAACACTCGAAAAATTCCAAGGTTGTATTCAAGTCGGCAATACAACTCAGACAGCTGACATTGTTGTCGTACCGGGATCACATGTTCCATTGCTTGGTCAAGAGACTGCCATACAGTTAGGCCTACTATACATTGGTCCAGGAGCAGTTAATCCATTACTCTCTGAGACTGAAATCAAGACAAAATACAGTGACCTATTTTCTGGATTGGGCAAACACAAGGATTTTCGGGCTAAGATTCACATTGACACAGGAGTCCGTCCTGTTGCACAGCCAGCCAGGAGACTGCCTTTTAACATTCGCAAAGCTGCTAGTGCGAAATTGGCTGAATTGGAGAGAATGGATGTGATCGAAAAAGTAAATGGCCCCACACCCTGGGTCTCTCCAATGGTGATTGTCCCCAAATCAGGTGGTGACGTTAGGATATGCGTTGACATGCGTCGCGCTAATGAGGCAATCATACGTGAACGCCATCCGATTCCGACCATAGATTAAGTATTACACGAAATGAGTGGTGCTACAGTTTTCACAAAACTGGACTTAAACTGGGGTTATCATCAGATCGAGTTGGACAGCGAGTCTCGCTCGATAACTACGTTCATCACATGGGGGTCTATGGCGCTACAAACGGCTGATGTTTGGCATAAGCTCAGCACCTGAGATGTATCAGAATACAATCCATCAGGTTCTCCAGGGATGTGAAGGTGTTCGTAATATCTCTGATGATATAATTATTTTTGGGAGAACACAGCAAGAGCACGATGAACGTTTGGAGAAGGTATTGGTTCGTCTGCGCGAGGCACATCTTACACTTCAGCCGAGTAAGTGTATGTTCAGCATGAACAAACAGGTGTTCTGTCGGGTCGAGGAATTGGACCAGATGCCGAGAAGGTTAAAGCCGTCCGCGAATTCCGTCAACCAAAGAATGCTGCTGAAGTTCGAGGATTCCTTGGACTTGTGAATTACATGGGTAGATTCATATCTGACTTGGCAACGGTTGCAGAGCCATTGCGACATCTGACACGTTCTAAGACTGAGTGGAACTGGGGTAAGGAACAGACAGATTCCTTCGACGAGTTGAAACGCAGGTTGACAAGGGCCGATGTCATGGCATATTACGACGCTACAGCTGCCACTCGACTAGTGGTTGACGTGAGTCCTGTCGGGCTGGGTGGAATCCTGATACAACAGCAGGGCGATGGATGTTTCCGCCCAGTGGCTTACGCAAGCCGGACTTTAACGGATGTCGAGAGACGCTATAGCCAGACTGAAAAGGAGTCTCTCGCTGTAGTTTGGGGCTGTGAAAGGTTCCATGTATGCCTTTACGGGAGTGAGTTTGAGCTGATAACAGACCACAAGCCTTTAGAGGTTATTTACAGTTCGACTTCGAAACCCCCTGCACGGATCGAGAGATGGGTTCTCCGACTACAACCACACCGATTTACAGTGAGGTACCAACCTGGCCGGACGAACGCTGCTGATCCATTTTCTAGACTGTTAGTTCTAGACAACTCCAGGAAGCGAAATATCGCAGAGGAATACATCAATTTTGTAGCTGAAAACGCGGTCCCGAAAGCGATGACTCGGGACGAAATCGCTGCCGCGACGGTGCAAGACTGCACGTTACAGGATGTAACACAACGTATTCAGACTGGTAGCTGGGACCGATGTGACCCTACAGTTAGTCCGTACAAGAATGTATGTCAAGAACTGTCTGTTGTTGGGAACATTGTGTTGCGTGGCACCAGAATGGTAATACCAGAAACTCTTCGTGAACAAGTCTTGACACTGGCCCACGAAGGACATCAAGGTGTAGTCAGAACAACGCATGAGAGATAAAGTATGGTGGCCGGTCATTGATCGTGATGCAGAACATTTTGTTCGGAAGTGTGTTGCTTGTCAAGTTGTTGGAACACCGCCATCGCCAGAGCCGATCCAACCAACGGAGTTACCCGAGAAACCATGGCAGGATGTTTCTCTTGATTTCCTGGGACCATTTCCCAGTGGAGAAAGCATACCCGTAGTTGTCGATCTCCATTCGCGATGGCTGAAAGTCGCGATAATGCACTCCACCACATCAAACGCACTCATGGAAGCGCTTGATAACATCTTCTCAAGACATGGATACCCAGAAACCATTGTGTCTGACAATGGCCCTCAGATCGTGTCCAGTGAATTCGAAGAGTATCTTAATACTCACGACATAAAACACCGGAAAGTGACTCCATATTGGCCTCAAGCCAATGGCACAGTAGAACGAATGAATCAGACGTTGCTGAAATCGATTCGTACCTCTGTTACTGAATCCAAGGACTGGAAAAAGGAGATGCCGTCATTCCTCCTTGCATACAGGACGACGCCTCATGCGTCAACCGGAGTAAGTCCTGATGAACTGTTGTGTGGACGCAAATTCAAAACAAAGTTGCCTCAGTTCAAGGACATTAGTGTTGAAATACCAAAACATGCTGAAGCACGCAAACGTGATCGTAGCCAAAAGATGAAAGGAAAGTTCTACGCTGACAAAAAGCGAATGGCTAAAACATCACCCATCAGTGTAGGCGATAAAGTTCTTCTGCGCCAAAAGCGCAAGAACAAACTGTCAACAATGTTCGAGCGAAATCCGTACACAGTGGTGAAACGAAACGGGAATGCAGTTACGCTTCGCGCCAGTGACGATCGTCTCATACGGCGAAACGTAGCTCACATGAAGAAGTTCGTAGGACCACCAATAGTAGATGTACTTGAAGACACCGAGGATGTTACAACTGGATTGGTCCTTCCAGATCCGCAAAATCGACTGATTCGAACGTCAGAGCGAACCAGACTAGCTCCAACGTATTTACAGGATTATGTCACCTAACTCCAGAATTGTGCGAACTAATTCCAGGATCGTGTGAACTAATTCCATGAGTGTGTGAAATAGTTCCAGGAGTGGATGTTGGACCGTTGTTCTTTGTGATTTTTTTTATTTTTGTTTTAAATTTTTTGGTGAAAATGTGGAATAAGACAGTAACAGTTCATTTATCGCTGCTAAATAGTTAAAGCACCTATAACGATAAAAGTTTAGGTTGAAAGTTAGATACTGTTGCTTGGACTTTAACGTTAATTGCCTAACAGTTCAGTTACGTCAAACAGGATATTGTTCCAGTTATAATGCATGGACCCAATGTTTGTATACTCAAGCAGAATTAATCGGTTCTCCGTTTTAACGTGAGTGTCTTGCATGTGCGGTAAAGAATTTAAGGTGCTCGATTTGAGATTTGAATTGTGACTTGAACTTTACGTCTAAAGACTACTTAAGATGCACAATTGGATATCGAAGTCGCTGGATTTTTGAACTTTAGCTGTTTGAGTTGAGTTTGTTCGTATTTTCTAGATAAGCATTATCTTGTTCAGTACATTCCAATGCAGTAAACGAAATATCCTCTTGGTCTGTTAGTTAAGTCATTACTTCCGTGGAAGAAAGTATCTCAAAAGGGGAGGGATGTTATATCCGCTGATCCGCATTCATATTGTACGCGCAGTGATAACTTTGTAGTAACCCTGCATTGTCTGTGTGTCTTGTCTGTGTGTCGTTGATCACGCCATGTGCGAATACAGTGTGCTTAGACACGTCTTGAATTGTGTCTATTTATTCTAATATCCACGGACAGTGATAGGATATTACAAATAATATCTGAAATAATATAACGGATTATAAATTGTATTTTACACATTACAACACATATGAGGGAAGTGGGAAGAAGTGCCGACATACTGACTGCGTCACATGACTTCACAAAATAGTCTTCTGGTAAACCTATTCTAAGGCACATACCAAGAATCTAACGATTCGTGATATGCGTTGTATCTCAGGTACGCTTTTATTGTACCTGTTCATGTGGCAACTTGGATGATATGACCACACGGCCCCTAGCACCGGCATAAGCGGTATTAGATAGAAATCTAGAGAGCTATGATGGAAATGCTCTGACAACTCGTATACTGGTAATTGGTGAGCTGTTTCGCTGTGACAACTCGTACATTGGAGATTGGTGAAAGCGACGAATAACCCTCTGTTAGCCGGAAAATATTTTGCTCGTTATTATATATTTTCTCATCCTCTACCTATTCCCTTCATTTTTCCTGGCGTTTGGCATGTTTTTGAAGTTTTTTTTCATTGACAATTAAAATTTCACAAATTGTATTGTCCACAAAGTTTATATGAGATTGTTTGCAATTCGCCGTAGGTGTGATAGATTTATTTTCCAAAACACTGAGTGAGTGAGTGAGTTATTTAAGTTTAACGTCGCTTTCAACAATATTTCAGTCATATCGCGACGAACACACAAGGCACCACCGGCCAAGCATTCTCATGGCATCAGATTGTGTATCTTCATTGTCATATATATGTTCACCGACGGTTTGGAGGTTACAAACTCTGACGTTGGGAGAATGCCGGCCGAAGCCGAAACACTAGAGCTCTCAACAATCAACGACAAACAAGAGATAAAAAATTATACTCAAATTTAATTCGACTCGACGTATTATTAAACCGGTTAAATTTGGAACAAGGGATAGGCACTTGTATCTGTTTCCCGCAAAAACATATGAATGGCAAATAAATTCTGAATCAAATAATAATGAAAACTCGTATAAAAACATCTTCATACACAAGTGGACTTCCCCGTTCACACTTTGAATTGGCCTCGATATATCAGCGGCTCTGTTCAAAAGAATTTATAAATAGAAAAGAAACGTCATTGACCTCGAATCAATTTGAGTTACAAAAATCTGTCGTATGAGTGGACTATTGATTGGCTGTCCTATGTATCTGGCCAGACCTACAGCTGAAAGAACACGTTACCCTATACAGTCGTTGTGTATGTTCCGATTGGCTCGTCTCTGCTTTGTCAATGAATTTTGCATCTCGGATTTGAATGATTTCGGTGGTCTGACCTATTCGGGCTAATTCGTAGTGTGAACCGACGACTTGTGTATGAAGATGGTATAAACACAGAGAAAGTATTTCCACGAATACATGTTCTGACGTGTTTGAAAGATAAGAAACGTCACTGACCTCGAATCTGGCTTTATATCTGGCAACGCGTACTGCCATATTTGAAGAAATGACGTAACTACTGAGAGAATGCCTCACCCTATACAACCATCTCGCTGGGGGTCTAATAACACCCCAGCCACCAGTCTCGGGGCCTTCGCGCATATCGCCGGAAGTGACATCATATATAGTAAAATAGATGTTTGCCGAACATTTCGATTACTTTTCAAGTCTGCATAATACCTCTCTTGACCTAGCGTTTAAAAGAATTATATGGAGATTATTTTCCCTGTTTATCTGGACAGAGCAGATAAAGTAGTTCGCTCATGTGCAACACTGAAGGAGTTTTTCGGCCGGATTCAAACTGAACCGTGCGTACGTGGGTTTTCCCCTATACGTCATAGCAACATAATAAAAGTCCGCTATCGGAGGCAGGGATGGTAAATGAGCCTGCGAAATGGAGCATGCGCTGTGGGGAAAAAAATGACCGCCCAAATACTCCTACCCCAAACATGCATTCCCCGGGGATTAACATTGGAAGTCACTGGCGTCTTATGTAAGGGCAGATAACACTTTCTGGGCCGTCACGTGACCGAAAGTGACCTTTGACCCGAAAATGACCTTTGACCCGAAAGTGACGTCCCCAGAAGTGACGTCATCCGTGACGTCATCGCCAGGTCACGCCACGTGACGTCATCACCCTCACCCCAATACTAAAAGATTTAACCTTTCTCTACTACTGTGACCCGAAATTGTAGAACATAGTCCATGTAGGGGAGTATAAAACAGTCGCAAAAGATGATGCTAGCATGGGCTGGTAAAAACGTTTAATTTTCCTTAATTTATATAAAGCATAGTCAGAAGTAGTAATGGATGGGGTATAGAACTGGCAAATGAATAAGAAAGAAAAAATGACGTCAGGAGGTCAAGGTCAAAGATTAGAGTTTATAGGTCGAAGGATGAAAGGTTTACGTTCAAATCAAGCGAATCATAACATGGATTGTTTGGAACCGCGTCCATTGAGAGCGTAGGGATTCAAATTGGATTGGCGATGCAACGATGCGGGAAACTTTATAGAACTCATTACAGTTGAAGTAAAGGATATGAAAATGGACCAATAAAAACCGGTATGTTGATAGAACCCGCATGCGCAGTGTACAGTGGTGGAATTGCATATAACGGCGAGTTGCCTTAACGTATCATACTCTCGCTAATACTCCAACGCTCCAGTGACAGCACAATGGCGGAGGTCCACCAACAAATCTTGTGGTTCTCATCAAAGAGATGGCATGTGTGTACGCAATATATGACTTGCTTAGACAAAAAAAAAATATTAACGCTAGAAATGTACGAAGACATCATGGTTGTGAAGAAAACGGTTGTGAATCCCTCATCTGTTGAACAACTTGATACATAGACGAGGTCCAAAGGCCTTTCATGAGTATGCGGACACTCTACAAAAGACTGGGAACATTATACTTGCCCAACTGTTTGAACTTTAGAAGACGTCGATCGTTGATGTCGGCTACAGGCCCGTGACTAGGTTCCATTTGGGATACAATATATTCACTAATGTGAGAAACACTTCGTGGATATTACCGAGAGTAAAGATGTGGCCGACTCCGACCCTTTGCCCGGTATAAAGACTGTACGTTTAACACGAGAGGGCTGGGTGAAATTGACAGACTATGTCGTTGTTATCGACGACCTAATCGCTAATCAGACGAGTAGTAGGTAGCGAGCAAATGGAGTCAATTTTCACCCGGATGTAACTATGACGTCACAATTGGTGGTATGTAAGCGTGTTTGTGATTGGCTGGTGGGGGGTGGGAGGCGTGGTCTGTGTATGTGTGGGACCCAGATTGATGTGGTGGGACCAAGATGGCGGCCAGTTTTTGTGTCGTGTGTGGTGTGGGACCAAGATGGCGGCCAGTTTTTGTGTCGTGGTAGGTGTGGGTCCAAGATGGCGGCCAGTTTTTGTGTCGTGATGTGATGTGTGTGGTGGGACCAAGATGGCGGCCCGTTTTTGTGTCGTGGTAGGTGTGGGTCCAAGATGGCGGCCAGTTTTTGTGTCTTTGTGTGGTGTGGGTCCAAGATGGCGGCCAGTTTTTGTGTCGTGATGTGATGTGTGTGTGTGTGGTGTGTGTTGGGACCAAGATGGCGGCCTGTTTTTGTGTCTTTGTGTGGTGGGAGGTGTGGGTCCAAGATGGCGGCCAGTTTTTGTGTCGTGATGTGATGTGTGTGTGTGTGGTGTGTGTTGGGATCAAGATGGCGGCCTGTTTTTGTGTCTTTGTGTCGTGTGTGGTGGGACCAAGATGGCGGCCTGTTTTTGTGTCGTATGGTGGGAGGTGGATAGAAAAACGTATAAAAGGAGTGGCGATTTTTAGGGTAGGGGTGTATTCAATTGCACTACTTTGTGGAGCACTCTGACTTACCTGACCTGACCAGCCTGCCTGCCTGTTTCACCTCTAGTCTGCTTCACCTCTAGCCAGCCAGCCAGCCAGCCAGCCAGTCATCCAGCCAGCTTGCCTGTTTTGTATGAGCTGTGAACCTTTTACTTTTTTCACTTTTACCGGTGCCCATTCACCATACTTTTACACCGTAGCAGTTGCTCATCAGCCTGAGCCTATAGTCATGGAGTCAGCCCAGCTAGTTACGCTTCGAAACAACCGTGTTCGCCTCATTGATGAAATAGAGCGTGTGGGTGAACTATGTGATTTCCTTATGCAGGAACACATACTCATGAAAGAGCATGTCGACGATATCATGGCCGAGAAAACCATTTCAGCACAAAACACAGCTCTCATCGACTTTCTACTGCGCCATGGCCCCTATGCATGTCTAGTCTTGGTGGAGGGGCTGAAGATCACGGGAAATGAAGAACTAGCAGATGTACTTGAAGCCAACCACGTTATACCAGATGATGATATCTTAGTGGTGGACACTACCGAAGAGCGTACAGCTAGCAAACGTGCGTACACTAGCCCAGAGAGTACTACACCTGCTAAACGGGCTGGACGACCCAAACGCCCTCGACTAACACCGTTAGAAATACCTGTGGTTGAGGAGCCAGTAGTACCCCAGCAAGTGAAACAAAAGGTAGCACTTCCTATGTCTGTCCAGGAGATCAATAACCTTATCCAAGAGGCTTACCAGACAGCTCACACCGACATTTGGGAGCTTTCACCCTATTTAACTGTGAGTGTCAAAGACGCAGAAGTGCATTTTAATGCAGCGGGTTTTAACGACAGACCCGGTAAGCATATTGCCATGAACTTAGACACCTGGCAAAAACTGGAGACCCTTGATTACGCCATCGATGCGGTTATTCGCGACCAGGGGAATGACGAAGCGAAATTTCCAGTGGGTGAGGACCTCTTTGTGAGTTGTGCCTATTTCAACGACCAGCTCCTGGTCCATATTCGAAAGTGGCGAATGCGGTTAGATACGCAGGAGCTTGTGGCTTGTCCTCAGGGTGTCACTTTCAAATTAACGGCCTGGCGGAAGTTGCAGAGTCTTGCCAGTACAATTCGTCAAGCTCTCACCTACCAGGTATCTCACTATATTTATCAGAAGTACATCGACACAGTCCTGGATCTGATCAGACCTCAAATTCCACAGAACACTAGTGTACCTTCAAACGCACTGATCACTGAGGCACTGGAGGCCGTGACCGAGACGCAAATTGCCTTGGGAGTGGTAGCGGGTTGCCCTTCCAAAATCCCACGTGAAGAGATTATAACGTACATCTATGTGCACCAGGGCCGGAAAGATGAGGATGAATTCAAACAAGTCTTGTTGGAGAACTATTGAACAGAACAAGTGTTGAAAAAACATTTACCATACACATTTATTGATCTGGAGAGCGTATAATTTTATTAAATGCAGAACTATTAAAAATTCACAGTTTTTTTACTGTTAATTGTATTAAAAAATTCGATACTCAGATATAATTGTATTAAATTCAATACCCTTGTGAATACGTTCATTCTATTTGTGTTAATAAAAAATAGTAGAAAAATTAAAAAAAATGCTTGTTAGTGTTCATTCTATTGCTTGTTAGTGTTCATTCTTTTTTTAAATTGCGCACAAGGCCGATATGTCAACCCCACACCCAGTCCATTAGATGTCCCTTCACATAAGCTTCACTTTGATACCTTACTCGACCCTATTGGTCCACTAGGGGCTCTCCTAGCTCCAAAAAGGCTATTTTCATACCCTTCGGCCGCCGCGCATGCGCAGAAGGCCGATATGTCAACCCCACACTCAGTCCATTAGATGCCCCTTCACATAAGCTTCAATTTGATACCTTACTCGACCCGATTGGACCATTAGGGACGCCTCTAACCCCAAAAAGGCTATTTTCATACCCTTCGGCCGCCGCGCATGCGCAGAATACCGATAGTTCAACCCCACACCCACCCCATTAGATGCTCCGTCACTTTACCTTCAATTTGATACCTCACTCGACCCCATTGGTCCATTTAAAAAAAAAAAATTTTTTTGGCTATCTACCTCCAAAGCGTCTATTTTGCCGATAGTTCAATCCCATACCCAACCCATTACATGCCCCTTCACATAAGCTTCAATTTGATACCTCACTCAACCCCATGGGTCCATTATTAAAGAAAAAATTGGGGCTATTCCATCAATCTTGCTTACTCCCTTGTCCCCCTCCTCTCTTCCCCATTTCCCCTTTTTCAAACCCTTTTTTAATTGTTAAAAAAACATATAAAATGAAAAAGATTTTTTTTGGCTCCATGAATCTTTTTTTTCTTTTTTATTCAATGTTAAAAAAAAATTTTTTGGCTATTCCATTTCCCTCCCCCCCTCCCCTTGTCCCCCACTTCAATTTTTCCCCTTTTTTTCAATAATTTGAAAAAAATGGTAAAAAAAATTTTTCTTTGATTTTTTTGGGGGAAAAGGATGATGGGATCTGGTGTTATTTTTGTGCTTTTTTTTGATAGAAGTTCTCTTTCGGAAAGATGGGGTTGGCCCTGAAAAGGGCCTTTCGTGTTATACGTGACTTATGCACGGTATATTCTTTTGATGCCACCCACGTGTTTTCTGCAAATTGGACACTTCACTTTGAGATGGTTTTCTCCAGCCTCAACGCAATGACACGTATCGCCAACACACGTCAGCGTCACCCAGCACTCCTGACATATGCATAAATGACCACAGGGTAAAACCGCGTATTTACTTTCCTCATCTGTGCAGACACTACATCGTGATATTTTTTCTTCTTTGTGTATTTGTTTGTTCTGTTTTTTAATCTCTGCGTCCATTCCTTGCATTGTCGTCTCCATTCCAGACATGGCTTCTTTCATCTCCTTAATCACTTCTTTGAGGCGCGTTACCTCGGCTTCGCCCCAAGAGCATGGTGGTGGTTTTTCCGAAGTCGATGGAGTTTCGCAAGGCGGTAGCGTCGTCGTTATAATTGGCGTTGTTGTTGGAGGTCTACTAGTTAACCATGGAAGCTGGGTGTCTTTTCCGTCCGTAATATCATCCTCTTCATCTTGCTCTTCTATGGCTATCATTCTGTCTATTTCTTGGTTTTGGTCTTGACTTTGTTGTCGTTGCAATCGGCCATCTTCTTCTGCAATTACAGCTCGCCGGAGTTGTGCCAGGTCTTCTGTACTGCGTATTATCGTGGCTTCGTCTTCAATCTCCTGCTGAAAACTTGTCGTTATTATCATTCCATTAGCTTCTTCAACGCTAACTATTTCTCTATGTTCTGTAGCCGCATTTCTCGGATCTCTAGGCGGGTGGTGTGTAAATAGGGGGCGTCTTCTGGAACTCATGATTGTCTTTGTGAATAAAATGTCAATTATACATGTTATTTATAGTTTAGTCGGGTACAAGATGGCCGTCATTTTTTGTGTCGTGTGGTGATAGGCGGGTACAAGATGGCGGTCTGTTTTTGTGTCGTGTGTGAGTGTGGATACAAGATGGCGGCCAGTTTTTGTGTCGTGTGGTGTGATGTGGGTACAAAGATGGCGGCCAGTTTTTGTGTCGTGTGGTGTGGGTACAAGATGGCGGCCAGTTTTTGTGCCGTGTGGTGTGGGTACAAAGATGGCGGCCAGTTTTTGTGTCGTGTGAGGTGAGGTGAGTACAACATGGCGGTCAGTGAGTGCAAGATAGGCTTGCCTACTATTTTAGTGCTGTGTTACTTAAGCATAAAAATTTCCTATTTTTTTCGATAAATCCGTTTCAATTTTCACGGAATTATTATAACACGGTAATCCATAATCTACACGTATTTGTTTAGCCAAGAAAATCAATTTTATTTCCAATGTACCTGGTGTTTTATACTACCGTACACTAACTTTATGGGGTTTAAAATGGCTAAAAATTAATAAAATAATGACATACTTTAGCGTTAGGCTGTTAAAATTTTTAATACTAGACTATCAATTGCTTGAGTTTAATTGGAAATAAAATATATAGGCGCACTCATAGTTATTGTAAAATCATACCCGTTTAAAATTGCAAAAGAAACACAAATATATTTTTGTTGAGCGTAGCAGACGACACAGCTAGAGTGCGCTCGCTACCGTCCGCGTTTTTACCCTATAAATAGCGGCAGTATTTTTTTCAATTATTCACAATTAATGTGAGTGCCCAGTCATGGAACCACCCCTGGCAGAAATCCTCGATATTGACACACCAGACTTGTTTACAAATCATGATGAAAATGAAGAAGAACTTCTCGGCGGTATAATTAATTTGGTAGATGATCAACCCTGGCTAGATGACATAATGAAACAGATATTTCCTGCACCACCACCTCAAGCCCGGAACTATCCTGCGTCAACTACAGCCCATTGTGAAAATCCCCCAGAAACATCGCAGCTGGATAATTTCTTCGCCCTTGCAGCTACACCGGATCCAGACGTCTACCCATGTTTTGACAATATAGACTGTATATTACAAAATATGTTGAAACCACAAGATAAAGAACAGGCACCAGATGCAACCGGTGATACAGAAGAAGGCCAACATGACAAGGCAAAGTACAGCGAAGCAAGATACTTGAAGAAACCACAAGTTAAAGACCAACAACAGGCACCAGATGACAGAATGAATACAGAGAGGGACCAGCAGCAGAAGAAGAACAGAAAAGATGCAAGAATCAAGCGGAACAGAGACAGAAAAATAAAGCAAAAGAAAATCCAAGACGAAATGCATTATGTATGGGCCATCACCACATCAACATTGGGCTATAACACGGAACGCCAAAGCAACTTATATTTACATTGTGTGGAATGTAGTTGCCAGTTTGCAAAGTTCGCGATTTCTCCATGCGGTCATCAGGCACTTTGTGAAAGATGCATTCATCACCGGGCACAAATACCCACGTGTTCTCAAGCCAACACACCTGTAGTATGTCAATTGATACCTTTGACATGCTTTGTTTGTGCAGAGAGAACAGAGCAGACCCTCTCAACGATGTAATTATTATTACATATTCCAACGGTTATTTTAATAACCACCCATCTTTTCCGAAAGGGAAACTTCTAACCACGCACAAAAATTTAACATGAGATCACGCACCACATATATCCCCTGTCCTCGTTCAAATAAATTGGCAGCCCCCCGTTATGTTTCGGGCTGTTATAATTTTTATCAAACTAAAATTTAGTAACATGCCTGGGTTCAAAAAAATAAAATTTGAGTGCGTTATGGCTCGCACTGTGTAATATTAATTAATGGGGCGATAGAAAAAATTCTGTGTATATATATACAGAGATTGGTCCTAACAAGGACCTTTGATATCGGCCAGGGATTGTTTATTTGGGTGAATGCAGTTTAAAAAAAAATATAAAACGGGTCAGGGGTGTGTGCTTTGATATTGATGTGCCAAGTTATCAGAATTATCCTCTTTCGAAAGTATTTTTTTTTTTTTTTATTACACGCTAATCCTGAAAAGGACGTTTGGAATCAATTTGTTGTGCTGTTTTCTTCAGCAGAGAAGTTTTCCTGTCTACTTTCTCCGTAATAACATCTACCTGGGTGGAATTATTTTATTCCTGATGAGAGGGTGGCTCCATGGTGTGAAGATATTCAACCTCTTCGTCTTCGCTGTCCGATGACACAAATATGGGGAGATGGTCGAGGAAGGTCGCCGGGGGTATGGTCATGGGTAGCACGACATGATCTTCAATCTCCGGGGGTCCAAGATCCTCCAAAGGGAAGGGCGTTGTTATGGTCTGGGCGGCAGTTCTTGGCATGGGCAGCACTCTCTGTACTGGCCGAGCAGGCGGCGCAGGGATGGGGTGCCTCTCTTGTCCCATTACTCTCTGTAATAGCACAAACCATCTTTCTTCGTTTACATGGATGTCGGCAACTGCATTTAATAAACGCCGCACATTGTTGGCCGTCGATGTTCTTCTGGCTTCGACACCTCCCTCCAACATTTCCACCCATCCCGTCAATTCTCTGTCCCAAAATAGCTTGATTTCAGCCAGCATGGCCCTCCGTCTTCTACGACTGAGTCGTACATTTTCAATAACATTGTTGTTGTTCGATGCCATTCTTGCAGTGTGAAAATTGTTTCGAATGCCCGATGGTCCGGAGGTGACAGTATATATGCACTTCGCGCGGACGCCGGCGACAGCAGTACATTCTGTAGCTGGATAAATTCTTATCTTTTCCCGAATTTTTTGATTGGTTCAAATGCGCGGACGTGGGTTAAAGCAGTCCATTCTGTAGCTTGAAAAAATTCGCTGTGTGTTTCTTTCTGAATTATAAACGGGTGTCATTTTCCAATCAGGGTGAGCCCCCGTAGAATTTTTAGTTCCAATTCATCTCAGATAAATCAGGCACTCGTATTAAAAATTTCAGCCGTCTAGCCCTTCACTACACCATGATTTTTAATGTTTTAGCGGGTTTTCGAGCCGTAATCTTCCAGCACGAAAATACAGAAATCCCCGACCATTAAAAATAAATTAATTTTCTGGATTAAAAATAGTGGGAGTCTATCACTTATCACTCGATACGCATGCCCTGAAAATTCCAGCTCGTTTCGTTCATGAGAACTCTAGAAAATCAAGAAAAACATAGCCTTCATGAAGAACGCACATTCTTCGCAGTTGGCGGGTCAATTTTCGCTGCGCGTGGCAACAGAGTTGCGTCCCATTTTTTCGGAATGGTGTTTCGTTCAAAACGCGTTTGGGACCTGCAGAGTAGTGCCCCCTTATTGCATTTGGACGGTAAGAGTACTGCCAATTTTTGCCCCTTGATTTTCTCTGGGTTTGACTATTTTAGAGTACTAGGAATGTTCGGGTAATTATGAGGATTTGATATTATAGCCACCAGCAATGATAATATATTATTTTATCATGTTAATGATTCAAGACTATCAATTTATGCACTCGGGGCCCGTTTACAAAAAATTACAGGGTTAATTTTTAATTAGTTTTTCTACCGGGTATTTTTTATTCCCCTTAGCCAGAATCGGTCTATATAAATTTTTGTCGGACTAGTATTTTTGTCATTTCTCATTATGGCAGCACGGGGAAAGGAGCTGGCGTTTTTTCAATTGACGTCGGATGTCATTCTCATAGTGTATGAGGAAGAAGTGCAACTTATCCAAGAGCACCCGAAAGAAGTGACATTATGTTTAACCCTACCCGGTTGGGCGCAATTCACACGCTTATTACAGGGAAAACAACCCGAAATGGATTTTATGCATGTAGGACTCGTGTCTACCTACGGAGTGGCAGCGCGAATTCTTTTTTTCCCCGGCTTGAACAGTGCGGCGGTGCGGCTATATTACTTCGACCGGGTTTATGGCAGGCCCTCAAAGGTATAATCACGGAAGTGCATGATCTGCTGTATCCAGAAGAAAAATCTGTAGCCACGCGTACACTCACCCGGGATTGTACGTTAGAAATATACCCTGAACGTGTGGAATTATTTATGGATTTACTTAGACTCTTCATATAGTTAGTTCATGTTATATGTTACAGCCTTTTACTTCTTTTCGTCGACTTAGTAATGTTACAATCCAGCTTGAACTTGGTATTTCATACATGAAGTCGGGAAATATGGACACGCCCCAAAGTTTTAGATTATTGAGTATTTCTGGTTAGTATGTGCAATGATATGAAGTTGGCCTTCAACTTTACGTGAAAAGGGTGAAGCGCGAGATGGATAGATCACCATGGCGATGATAGATCACCATGGCGATGATAGATCACCATGGCGATGATAGATCACCATGTCCATGGCGATGATAGATCACCATGGCGATGATAGATCACCATGGCGATGATAGATCACCATGGCGATGCCTGGACACCTTCATCCTCTGCCTGGTTAGTCTCTCATGAAAATTAATCTCTGTTATTACTTCGTCTTAGAGTGAGGGTCAGGACCCTGCACCACATGTCTTCTATATTTCATCTGACAAATTATTATAAAATTGGATAAACTGCTGCAATAGTCTGTGTTACAATTTAAAGCCAATCTAAATGTACGAAGAAAATTTTACTATAGGCTGCCTTCTGATGCGTGTCCATCAGTTTATTGTTTGTTTCTCCATTTCTTTGACCTCACGATTGACAGGTGTATGTGTGAGATAACTTGGTGCTATACCTTTACATCTTCAAATCCATCAACAGAAAACCCTGAAATATCCATGTTCACTAATTGGTAGAACGCTATCACAACATTCGGCACAAACGCCACATCTCGGGGATTGTGTAAGGCAGGAGCTCGCGTGAGAAATACAGACAGCGCATAGTCCCTTGGACCATCGCTGCGAGAAATTATCCCCGGGAAAAAATGACTTCCGTGAAATATGTTTGCTGATGATTTCTAGCTGATTGCTATATTTACATTAGTTTATTGCACAATGCACAAGTACTTGTTTTCCCGACGGAGAGACATTCAATGCCTTCAACCGGTACTACACCCTTCAGGAAATGTATAAAAATGTATATATATACTTACATTTACCAGAAAATGTAAAAAAAAAATAAAGCAAATATATAGGGGTAGCTAACCACGATAGAGAATGTATGCGTTATAAGATGATGACCCCTAATATAAAAGTAAAGAGTTTGACAGTTTACTCTTCCAGACTGGGACATTGTCTATCCCCAATAGACTTAGGTAATTTACATGCATAGAACCATTTGTATTACTTACTGGAGATCATAGTTGACGCCACTGATCTGTAACCTATTACTAAGGGTCCCATACATTGATCAGTCAAGTTATACCCTGCCTGATTGAATAGATCAAATATATTAATAGATGAACAGAAGCTGGACTACGTTAGATCGAACAATGAGTAACCAACCGTCGTCCATACAGAACAAACTTGTCTCGTCTATAAATCAACCGTCGTCCATACAGAACAAACTTGTCTCGTCTATAATCAACCGTCGTCCATACAGAACAAACTTGTCTCGTCTATAATCAACCGTCGTCCATACAGAACAAACTTGTCTCGTCTATAATCAACCGTCGTCCATACAGAACAAACGTGTCTCGTCTATAATCAAATTACATACCACAGCAAAGTCGTAAAGTTATCACATACAACAACAAACAGTCGTGACGTTCTCACATACCACTGCAAACAGCCGTAACGTTATCATACACCACAGCAAACAGTCGTAACATATCACAGACCACAGCAAATAGTCGTAACTAATTTATCACATCTCACAGCAGACAGTCGCAACGTTATCATACACCACAGCAAACAGTCGTAACATATCACATACCACAGCAAATAGTCGTAACTAATTTATCACATATCACAGCAGACAGTCGCAACGTTATCATACACCACAGCAAACAGTCGTAACATATCACATACCACAGCAAACAGTCGTAACCTATCACAGACCACAGCAAATAGTCGTAACTAATTTATCACATATCACAGCAGACAGTCGCAACGTTATCATACACCACAGCAGACAGTCGTAACATATCATACACCACAGCAAACAGTCGTAACATATCACAGACCACAGCAAATAGTCGTAACTAATTTATCACATATCACAGCAGACAGTCGCAACGTTATCATACACCACAGCAAACAGTCGCATCATATCACAGACCACAGCAAACAGTCGTAACGTTATCACAGACCACAGCAAACAGTCGCAACGTTATCATACACCACAGCAAACAGTCGTAACATATCACAGACCACAGCAAACAGTCGCAACGTTATCATACACCACAGCAAACAGTCGTAACATATCACAGACCACAGCAAATAGTCGTAACTAATTTATCACATATCACAGCAGACAGTCGCAACGTTATCATACACCACAGCAAACAGTCGTAACATACCACATACCACAGTCAAACAGTCGTAACGTTATCACAGACCACAGCAAAGTCGTAACATTATCACATAACACAGTCAACAGTCATAATGTTATGACATATCGCAGCAAACAGGCGTAACGTTATCACATAACACAGTCAACAGTCATAATGTTATGACATACCGCAGCAAACAGTCGTAACGTTATCACATGACACAGTCAACAGTCATAATGTTATGACATACCGCAGCAAACAGTCGTAACGTTATCACATAATTCCGAAGACCGTGATGTCCTCGTCTATGACTGGACGGCCTCTCGTTTTAATGTGCATGCTCCATTTCTCTGGTTAACTTAAAAATGTACTGCGCGTGCGCGCAGACCACTTGTTTATTGTTATTGTTATGACGTTGTTGTTCTGACGTTGAATAAAAGATGGAAAAAAACACAAATGATGGGTTTTGACTTTCTCTTTTTTTATTTAAGTCAACAAGAAAGGATTAGACTATACAAATAGAATACAGGGTACAAAATAGTAGGGGTATGTACACATAGAATAGTAGTGATTAAGGTACAAAAAGTTCTGTCAGGAGTAGGATTCGAACCCACGACCGGCAATCGCCGACCTGCATTTACACACAGGCGCCTTAGACCACTCGGCCATCCTGACTTTTACAGTTTTATAACTCGTGTATCAACAGTTATAGTTCCACATTTGTTTTTTACAAGTCCAAGTATGTAGTGCTCACACCGTCGGCCAATACTTTTCGTTTGGGATAAAAGAAAGTAAAGGCGTCTCTTTGCTGGATATAGGTGCGCATCTGGTGGTCGACGACCCGGAATCCTCGGTTAGTGCCACTCGCACTGGCCTGGCTTTGCAACACGCCCAGGTAGAGAGCTTTGTCGATGTTGGGATCGCGCCGGCTCACCCCTTTACAACTAAATTTATTTTCCGCTCCTTCATCTCCGCCGTAACAGTAGTAGGTCTTAGAGGAGAGCGCAATCATAGCATCCCCTGCTCCACTCCAGCTTGAAGAGCCCGGGTGTCCGCTTGTCGTAGGTGTAGTGATCGCGTCGGGGTAGCCACAGGTCGCGGTCCGCTTCATACTGATCCCGTAACTCGGGTTTCACCAGGGACTCCCAGTCGGCGTTGGAGACGGCCATGTAGGCCGAATCGGTGTCCATTTCCATGAGTTGCCAGTCTGTGGGGTTAAAATACACACCCATAAAATCATATATGAATTCCAGCATCCTCAGCTTGGCCACCTGGTAGACCATACATCCAATCTGCAGGGGTAAGTTGTACCGGATAGTCTTCTTGGCTGAAGTGACTTCATAAGTGTCGTCATCGATCACCTCCACGGACCGAAACAGAGGAGAATTCACTTTTTTTGCGGGCTTGGGCAGTACTACAAATGTTGACGTAGACGTGCTTATCCTGGTTCGTAACTGTTTTACCATAATAACCATTGCCAGTCAATTTCCAACATTCAGCCATGATGGCCTGACTCGGGTCTTGATCACCTTGACGACGGGCCTTCGTCACGAGGTCGGCATTCTCCGCAAAACAAGCCTCAGGTACGTACTGTATCACTTGATATATTTGAGTAATTTCCAAACCGTGGTTCATGTACCACTGCAGTAAGGGGGTGCCCAGCAAGATTTTCTCGGCCCACATACTCCCAATCAACATACGGCGTGGTTGCTGAAGTACTTCATGCTGCTCCGCATAGGCGCGCATGGTGTCCCCAATATCCGCCCGACCCACGAGCGTGTTCTTGAAGATAGGCGGACACTGGGCGAAGAGGGGCTTGAGAGTGTCGGGAACATGCACATCACATTCTACAAAGCCATAGAGCTGTCCCGAACGAATGGCGTCCAACATCTGGGGCAGACTGAGCAATCGCCGACGACTCAAGGGGTACTCACGCTCTTTTAGGAACCGTCGTAAATGGGGCAGGGCCTGACACATCGTGTTAAATTCACATTCCCACATTTCAATGAGATGGAATCCTCGCTCTTTGACGTAATCTCCGTTGGCCACCACTTCGTCGCGTAATTCTTCCGCCGATTTTCCACGTCGCTCATTGAAGCATCCAGCGCTGAAATGACATTCGTGGCCGTGCCAGTAACACCCGTAAAACTGAAATACGGTGGGTTTATTGTGGAGTATAGCAAACCCATCGACGGGGAGTCGGCGATCTCCTATACGCTTCTCTGTGGCGTTGGTCTGGTGACGAATATAAATTCCCCGTCGATAGGCTTCCCAGTCCAACCACTGGTCGGCGAGATGTTTGTACGGTGACCGTTGCGGTGTAAAATGCCGACCTTCTGCCAACCAACGCGTATAATGACCGCTGGGCATGGGTTGGGCGAGCGACCACAAGTACAAGGCATTCGCGTCAAAGCCAATGATTTTGGCACAGGGTTTGCCACTGGGCAGTGTCGTGACATCCTTCTCGTGGTAGCGGTGAAAAATAAGGCTAGGGCCGCCCACAATGTTCTTCTTCAGACAATCATGCATGTCTGCATCTTTCTGTTGTACCAACGAGAAGTAGGTGGAACACTCTTGAAACAAATGGCGAAGGGCTAGACCGGGTAAACTTAAGCACTCTTTAAAGATATCCACGTGCATTTGCCGACGAAAGAGTTGCACCATTTTCTCGGACGCTTCCAGGAAAGGAACCACATCTAGGTTGTTATACCACACCAGGAAATCTCGCAACGTCTGCATATGTTCATCGTTCCATACCTGCTGGAGTTCGATGTAGGTGGCCTCCGGCAGAGCTTCCCCTTTCAGGTCATTGTAAAACGCTTCCCGGGGTGGCAACTGGGTGTCTTCTAAGCGGTCCAGGCTCGTCATATAAGTGTAAGGGAAGTAACCTTTCGTCTGGGTACAGTTATAGGCCTTGACCCACGCATCATAACTACAATTGGGTGCCAGGTAATTTCGCACATCGAGGAAATGCAGTGACGTGGTAGTGAGGGCCATATGGTTGTTGATCTTCTTGATCACGGACTTGAGGGTATTCGCCTGGGCCAAGTAAGGGTAGAGAAATTCCTTGACCATGTTCATATCGTAACGGCCCGAATTAAATCCGAGCACGGGTAACTGAGTCAGGTACTGCACGAAACGGGCTTTCAGTTTTTCCGCATACGGTTTAGGTAACGGCACATCCTGCGCATGCAGAGGCTGCGACTGCAGCGACTCGGACTCGGACTCGGACTCGGATTCTTCAGCATCGCTGAACGCTACACCGGGTACAGGAATGCGGTCGTCCAGTTGG
>JAVTVY010052563.1:0-27596 GCA_036873755.1 Hanleya hanleyi
TTTTACATCCGGGTCCCATCTTACAGCCGGGTTTTGGACACCTGCTGACCTCAATAATTTGCATATGACCTCTGTGAGGTCTCTTCCGCTTCCGTTCACGTGACCGGAACTGACCATTGGCCCCTGTGCGCGCTAACAATACCGGATAAAAATTGCGCGCAGGGGTCAAAGGTCAGTTCCGGTCACGCGAACGGAAGCGGAAGTGACCTCACAGAGGGTGGTAGAGAGGGTAACCAATGTCACGTTTTTCCTTACCAAGCTGACCGTCCACCGCCATCGGTTGAATGCGTCACCCGTGCACTGATGAATACCATAACATGCCGCACATACTCTCCATATCTACATGCTGATCGTTGACTTGAGCTCAGTAAACACTTGTACCTAATGTGACGGTGCGTTAAATAATAAAACATGGTGTTTGATATTTCAATTTGTTTTGCTGTGAACATACAGAACATACACAGGGCGGCTCCCCCAGCCTGGGTATGATGTAACATTGGGGATAATAAACTATATAAACATTGCTGAACTTGTTGTTATTCACGACAACCGCCATCCGATTGTATAATACAGAACATATAATGTATAATACAGGACATATATGGTACAATACAGGAAACATATGGTATAATACAGCACAGATTTGGTATAATACAGGACAGATACTGTATAATACAGCACAGATTTGGTATAATACAGGACATATATGGTACAATACAGGACAGATATAGTATAATACAGCACAGATTGGTATAATACAGGACAGATACTGTATAATACGCATGCCAGATATGGATGGTCCATTTCTACACCAAATACCCTCCTTCACTGCCCCAAAATGCCCACTTTCGCTACTACTCGTACTGATGACGTCACCAATGACGTCACAGATGCTGTGGACATCCCTTAAAATCGTAGTCTCCACCCCGAATGTTACAAGATGACGCCCCACAAGACGCATTCGGACCAAGGATGGTCCATCTCTACACCAAATATCTTCCTTCACTGCCCCAAAATTCCCACTTTCGCTACTACTCGTACTGATGACGTCATCGATGACATCAAAGATGCTGTGAACATTCCTCAAATCGGGGTCTACACCCCGAGAGCTACAAAATGACACCCCACACGACACATTCGGACCAAGGAGGGCCCATCTCTACCCCAAATACCTTCCTGCACTTTCCTAAAATGCCCACTGTCGCTACTACTCGTACTGATGACGTCACCGATGACGTCACAGATAACGGGAACATCCCTCAAATGGGGCTGTACACCCCGAGAGCTACAACATGACATCTCCCAGGACGCATTCGGACCAAGGATGGTCCATCTCTACCCCAAATACCTTCCTTCCCTGCCCCAAAATGTTCACTTTGGCTACTACTCGTACTGATGACGTCACCAATGACGTGAACATCCCTCAAATCGGGGTCTACACCCCGAGAGCTACAACATGACACCTCCCAGGACGCATTCGGACCAAGGATGGTCCATCTCGACCCCAAATACCTTCCTGTACTGCCCCAAAATGGCCACTTTACTTACTACAACAACTGCGCATGCGCAGGTTGACGCGACTTGCACTTAAAAACACGCCATTCTGAATCTAACCCACACAAGCTTCACTTTGACACCTTCCACGACCCATTCGGACCCATAGCGGTCCATCTCTACCCCAAACACACACCCACATACCCCCAACATGCCTGCTGTCTAAACTACGGCCAGACTGCGCATGCGCAGACTATTAAAAACGGACGAACCATTAGCCCAGTCTGATGCTCCTCCACGAGAGCTTCAAAATAAGACCTCATACGACATCATAGGATCATTAGGGGCTCACCTAGACCCCAAACGTCCACCCCGTATGGGCCTATACCCCCATAGCCGTGCAGTATAGGCATATGGGCCTTCCCATGCCTCGGTGAACTTTTTCCGAAAATTTCACCGTTTCGCTCCGGGACCCTTCCCATCGTGTTCTAAATGACGAGACGTGAAAAACAAATCCAAACAGCCCATATCACAATGAACGTGGCCCCAAATACCTTCCTTCCCTGCCCCAAAATGCTCACTTTGGCTACTACTCGTACTGATGACGTCACCAATGACGTGAACATCCCTCAAATCGGGGTCTACACCCCGAGAGCTACAACATGACACATCCCAGGACGCATTCGGACCAAGGATGGTCCATCTCGACCCCAAATACCTTCCTGTACTGCCCCAAAATGGCCACTTTACTTACTACAACAACTGCGCATGCGCAGGTTGACGCGACTTGCACTTAAAAACACGCCATTCTGACTCTAACCCACACAAGCTTCACTTTGACACCTTCCACGACCCATTCGGACCCATAACGGTCCATCTCTACCCCAAACACACACCCACATACCCCCAACATGCCTGTTTTCTATACTACGGCCAGACTGCGCATGCGCAGACTATTAAAAACGGACGAACCATTAGTCCAGTCTGATGCTCCTCCACGAGAGCTTCAAAATAAGACCTCATACGACATCATAGGATCATTAGGGGCTCACCTAGACCCCAAACGTCCACCCCGTATGGGCCTATACCCCCATAGCCATGCAGTATAGGCCTATGGGCCTTCCCATGCCTCGGTGAACTTTTTCCAAAAATTTCACCGTTTCGCTCCGCGACCCTTCCCATCGTGTTCTAAATGACGAGACGTGAAAAACAAATCCAAACAGCCCATATCACAATGAACGTATGTGAATTTCCCAGGTTGAACCTGTACCCCCATATAGCCAGCATGGGACTATATGGGCTATATGGTACTTTTCCAAAAAAATCACCGTTGCGCTCCGAGACCCTTCCCATCGTGTTCTAAATGACGAGACGTGGAAAACAAATCCAAGCAACCCATATCACAATGAACGTGTGTGAATTTCCCAGGTTGAACCTATACCCCAGTATAGCCAGCCTATAGGCCTATATACAGGCCTGCCCGGTACTTTTCCCAAAAATTTCACCGATTCGCTCCGGAACCCCTCCCATTGTGTTCTAAATGACGAGATGTGAAAAACGAGATCCCACAACCCATATCACATTGAACGTGTGTGAATTTCCCAGGTTGAACCTATACCCCTGTATAGCCAGCCTATAGGCCTATATACAGGCCTACCCTGTACTTTTTCCAAAAATTTCACCGATTCGCTCCGGGACCCCTCCCATCGTGTTTTTCTTGGTGAGACGAGAAAAACGAGACCCCACAAGCCATAGTAACACCCACAAAAAAATTGACCCCCCCCTCCCCCATATAGCCAGTATGAGCCTATATACAGACCTCGGTGACTTTCCCCAAAAATTTCACCGATTCGCTACGGGACCCTTCCCATTGTCATTTTCTTGTCGAAACGAGAAAAACGAGACCCCACAAGCCATAGTAAAGCCCATGAAAAAAATTGACCATCCCCATACCCCATACAGGCATTTTCCCTTATATTACATAATACAGACCTCTATTGTAGGGGTAATGTCCGTGTTCCGCTTTTTATAGTTTTAGGAAAAAATCCTAATTTTACATGCACCCACCCCATTGACTTGATAGGCAGGCCCGGATAAACCCGGGGGCCGATATTAGCCCTTTTGGCTAGGGTTGATAGGGGTTTTCCCCTATTTTAGGGGTAAAGTCCGTGTTCCGCTTTTTATAGTTTCGGGAAAAATCCTAATTTTACATACACCCACCCCATTGACTTAATAGGCAGGCCCCGATAAGCCCGGGGACCGATATTAGCCCTTTTGGCTAGGGTTGATAGGGGTTTTCCCCTATTTTAGGGGTAAAAGTCCGTGTTCCGCTTTTTATAGTTTCGGGAGAAAATCCTAATTTTACATGCACCCACCCCATTGACTTGATAGGCAGGGCCCCATAAGCCCGGGGACCGATATTAACCCTTTTGGCTAGGGTTGATAGGGGTTTTCCCCTATTTTAGGGGTAAAGTCCGTGTTTCGCTTTTTATATTTTCGGGGGAAAATCCTAATTTTACATGCACCCACCCCATTGACTTGATAGGCAGGTCCCAATAAGCCCGGGACCGATATTAGCCCTTTTGTCTAGGGTTGATAGGTGTTTTCCCCTATTTTAGGGGTAAAGTCCGTGGTCCGCTTTTTATAGTTTCGGGAAAAAATCCTAATTTTACATGCACCCACCCATGACTGGATGCCTCTTCGCGAATGCTTCACTTTGATACCTCACTCGACCCAATCGGACCATGCAGCGTATTTGAAGTCTGGGGACTACTTTTTCTCCGCGGAAGCTTTTTCCCGCGACCGCATCACCGCCAGACCGCATCACCGCGGAAGAATACATGCCCAGGGACCCTTTGCCGAAACTATGGTGACCCAGAGTTACCTCCCCCTAGATTGGAACTCTTCTGTGTTGGAGGTATTTTTTGGTCTCTTGAGCTGGTTGCGCCCCCTCCACGTGACCTCCACAAAACAGAGTTATTTCCCTGGAAAAACCTCGCTACATACTACTTGTGTAGTTATAAATGAATAACAAAGACTGGCACATCTAAGACTGAAACGTTACCTTCTTATTAAACTTAGTTAATCTTACAGGTGCCCCCTTTGCCATTCATTTTCTCGTGGATATACTTATACGAAAGCGACAAAAGTCATACGTAAACGCAACAACGCGAAACAACAGAAAGCGCGATGCGAAAATGCAAATCTATTTTTCTGTCGCGCTGTTTTGCATTGTTGCGTTTTCTTTGTTTCGCGTTTTCGCTGTTTCATGTTTTCACTGATTCGCACTATCATTATCGATGTGAACATGCTATATCGCCGTATCCGCTTTCCACAAAATAAATCGCTCACCATTGTCCTCATTGCTTCCGAATTTGTATTTGAGCCATATGCGAATTGTCCACCATTTCTTGTAGAGTAGAAGAGGAAAACCAATAACCACAGCCATCAACAAACAGGCTAGAAGCACGCTGATGGCGATGTACACTGTCGACTCTTTATTTACTGGTGATATCTGTTCTGTCGTGAGGTCGCCTGGCGAGCAACACTCAGAAAATCCTGGAAAACAGTTTCGCAAGCACGAAATTACAAGAGATAATAAGTCTTTCAATTGTAAATTGTTTGGTGATGGGCTGGAAAAACAAATTGCAACTCCTACGTCATGTACATGCATATATATATATATACATAGAAAATAACGACACTACACGTAGGTAGATATAAGTAAAAAACTGGATATTATATTGTCATAACCGGTTTCGCTCTTTTAGAGCTTTTCAAATGACGAAGTTAACATGCTATTGGATACAATTTATACAGTGCAGCATGTCTACAATTATTGTTGCATGGTTACATAAAGTCATAATAACCGAACAGGTATACAAAACAATGATTACAGAGAGACGACTGCTGGTTGGTCATTTGTGGGCGTTTATATAGGTTCATGGGTGACGTCCCATTGGACTCTTATGTATTTATGCAAAGATAGACTTACGTAAACCTATGTTGGATGTCTGTGGTAGCTGATAGGTCGGACAGTGAACCGAGGTATTTCTGCGTTGCTCACACAGACCAAGCTTTCCTTGACAAGTATAGCGTCCACGGTCGCATGACGAGAGGTTGGAAATGAGGAGAACAGATATAGCTTTTCTGTCTCGCCAATCCTTCACGACTTGGTGCCTATTACTCGATTCATTTACCGGGCTGTCTTCCCAAAACCAAGTTACCTCTTTTTGCAAATTGGCACCACCTGCCGGGAATGTGATGGCACAAACAAGTTCAAGTTCCTGTTGGTGCTCCAGCAGTAGTTCCCACATTGTCTCCGGGGGTGATATATTTGTTACCGTCAGTTCTTCACAAGAAAACCCGGTTGTAGATATAGGCAGAAGCGAAGTGAATGGTGAAGGCTGTGTGGTTGTTGTTATGTTTGTAGGCGCAAGCGTACTGGTTGACGTGGTGGTTGAAGGCGCGAGAGTACTGGCTGTTTTTGTGGTTGTAGGCGCGGGCGTTGTGATTGGCATGGTAACTGTATGCGTGGGCGTTCTGGCGGTGGGTCTTGTTGAAGTGACTGAGAAAATGATAGTAGTTTGAGGCAGGGGTGTAAGTTCTGGTATGGGTGACGGCGCTATTGGCTGCCGGGGAATCGGCGTGGGTCTCACAGGTGGGGGTAAATGGGGGTTTGGTGTTGTTGTTGTTGTTGTTGTAGTAGTAGTAGTAGTAGTAGTAGTAGTAGTAGTAGTAGTAGTGTTCGGGCATACTCCGTCTATGGGCTCACACATCGGGCACTGACATTCATCGCGACAGTTCGCACCATAAAATCCCTCATCACATCCTACGAATGGAAAACAAAAATAGAGAGAAACAGTTCTTCCACGCACTACGTATCATGTAATCTACTATGAAGCTACCCAGCAGAACAAACTCGAGTTACCAAATTATGTGTTCCACCAACGGAAAGGAAACAAAGTTGGCAAAGAAAAGTGACAGAAAAGCATCGTTCATTACACATTAAACCGCCTCTGTTTTAAAATAATGCATGCATGGAAGTAAATTTCCTTTTTTCCATGAACGAAACAATTTGAGGGAAAGAAATTCCAAAGGAATACCGTATCGGTCTTTGCCCTCCAAGGTAGTCTGTAATTCATTGATTTTATAGGGTGAACCTTGCTATATTTTGATGTATTCTGCTGCAATATTGTTGACAGTGCCACTAAAGCAAGTTTTATATGTATATGATAGCACACCTATGTCACAACGTCTACTTTGCCAACCGGCTTCACATTCAGATGTCGGACATTCCCCCGTTGTTCTATCACACCAGACGTCACCAAAACAATGTCCACAAACAGACGTACATCCCGGACCGTACGATCCATCCGTACATCCTGTTTTAATGAAATATTAGTGGTTACTTAGTCTATTGCATTTCCATAATGAAAGGTAAGTTTAACACTCTAAAAATGACTGACAGCAAACAGCAGTTGTCAATTGAATCAATATTTCTCATTTATGTCTTCCTCCGTTAAAGAAAAGCAAAACGAAGAAATGACCACGAACTCTAGTGCGTCTATTACTTTCTGCTAAAATCGTGTATATGCAGGAAGCCTACATATAACCTTGTGATATCTTTCCATGGTATAATGATATCGTGAGTGAAACAACCACTGAATACAATCTGATTTGACATAAAAAGGTATGGCATTTTCCGATACAGAAGCAAATGTGGAACGTCCAGCAAAGAATACCTGACTTCACCGAAAGGTAATATCAGTATCAAATATTTCTATATGGTAATGGATATAAAAATTATCAAAATGTGATAGCGAATATTGTTCAAAATTACAACTACCGAGAATCGGGGAAAATTTTGGACTCGTCTTTGACTACTGAATGTATGTATAAGTTATGACCACCTTGCATTACACTAAAATGAGAGATACTTTCTCCGTTCGACTCTAAGCTTTGCCCATTCCATTTTATAATATATGTAATTTTTGTTCTGATGTCATTAATTGGTGGACAATACAAAATACGGGAGCCATTGTTCCAAGTATAAGCAGTGGGCTGATTTAGTATGGGAATTCCGGATGTTACGCTAGTAAGACATGCAAACGCAAAATGATACCGGTATTAATTTTCACAGATTTAGAATGTGGAGTCTTCTCCAGCTTTATCAATATACAGGCTGCACAATAAAACATTGCCATTATGTTGTCCAAAACAATATTACATATTTCAATTCAGTATTACCTTCCGAAAGGTTGTTGACGTCTAAAATATGTGTATTGTCTATAGCTCGGTTCTCTCTTTGACGGAGACGTACCTGTTTGGCAGTCCGCCCCCTGCCATCCTGCTTCACACCCGGATGGGCATTCGCCAGTTTTCGAATCACACTGGATATTGTTAGCGCATCTACCACAGCTGAAGGAGCATCTAACACCATAGAAACCTTTCGCACAGACTGAATAGAATAATATGAAAAATTTGAAAATCAATTTTCCTATTTCTAAGCTTAAACTTACCTTCACATACCTTATTGCTATCGTGTTCCTACGCGATTGCCTATTGTAACACATTACCACAGAAACAAAATAATCCCCTGAGCTCCCCAGTGCCCATGCGCGAGTACCCAGAATCCAATCTGTCCGACCACGTCACTTCCTTCTTTCCTATTCAATCGCAGTGTGAATAACCCATTAGCGGGGAGGCTGGGAGGGCCATCACAGTATGTGAAGGTAAGTTTAAGCTTAGAAATAGGAAAATTGATTTTCAAATTTTTCATATTTCTTGCGCTGTAAAACTTACCTTCACATACCTTATTGCTAGAATATCATAGCAGGACGGAGGGAATAGTGGTCGAAAACAGAAAGGAATCTCAAGCATAGGCGAAGGGGAAAACAGGAGTCAGCCAGGTAATCGAGTGCCATAAACACATGTAAGATGAGTATATTATGGCTATCGATCTATCACCCGGCCCCGATAAGAGGGCACTGTGAATAGGCTGACAGGGCACTAGACCGAAACGTCTTCCCCCCCCCCTTTTTTTGAAAATTGGGGAGAGCAAACACTTACCAATTTTCAAAATTAGGTCTAGTGCATACATGTCGACGGGTATCAACGGCCTGGGCGCCACCTGCGGACCCAGAGTGTAGAAATCCCGTCTCAACAGCATCCAATTCCGGAGGTGATGACAGACAGACGTATCGCAAACCTCCAGATTACAGCCCTCAAGATGTCAAATGTCGTCCACGGAAATGTCAGATCATAGAAATCAGGATGTCCGTACAGTCCTGATCTGATGAATCCAAACCTAGGAGAGTGTTACCTCCGCAGGTACGTCCGTGTACGCCAAACGAGAAGTTTTGAAAAGCTAGAAAAAAGATATTTCATATTTCCTGCTTTATACGAGGGCGTAAATATGCCGTTGACGAAGGCCCAGAACAAACGCACGTGTTATAACACAAGAGCGCTATGAGGGCCCATAACTCTGCCATCTAATTTAACTTGGACAGAGGCGGGTTGACGGTCTCCGGAAATTAAGTCATAAAGCGACTGATACTGATGACAAATCCCGGAAGTGTAGAACCCGTAGATATGCTGGGATGACGAAATCCGGTTCATACTTCATGTAACACACGACAATGCATAAATTAGCGAAGTCTGGGAGGAAAAATATGACTAAGGTTTTAGTGCCCATCAGCTGCACCAAGACGTAGATAATAGTTTCCCACATGAAGTATCTGCCGGACGCTCGCCGTAACAAGCTACCAGATTAAAAACATCGTCATCTATGATCACAGTAGGTTATTATTTGATGTCGTACATGTAGGCTGAAAGACACTCTTGAAAACGATACAGCGCCAAAACCAGCTCCGGAACTGCAACGTCTGGAGTGAATCTCAGTATCCATCGGAAAGCGACGGAGTGAACAAACGACTCCATCCATCCATCCATCCTTCTCCAGGAAGTGGAAAAAAGATTTACGTGGAAGGAGGCGTTGACACCTGAACAACCCGAGATATCGCATATCATTACACATACGTCGCTCGCTGAACAAGATCTCCGTTCCTAACCGATACGTTTAAATCGGATGTAAGGTGAAGAGAGGAGCTACTATATGGCGTCCTCGATGAAAACATCCGAGATGGAAGGGCTTCTTGTTCTGGAAGACGTATTACGTGAAGATGCTCTGAAGACAAACCAAATCATTTTCAAGAAGAAAAGCTGGCTGATGGGGAAAACCGGAACTGGGTCAGATAACATGTACTGATGCCACTGACCGGAAACCGGTCGCCGAAATAGTTGTCATCAGAGTAGCAGCGGCCGAAGAATGTGTCCTCCAGCAAGGATACGCCATAAACATACGCAAGACGCTGCCATGACTGCTGGGATCGTAGTATGAGAAATATAAACCGGAATCATAAAGTCGCTGAAATTTCTCATAACTGAAGCATTCGACCTGGCGGTCTACGAGTAGCTGTCACCCGGTCGTAAGAACCTGATAGAGAGTTCGACATACCGGAAACGTGACAAACTCGTAGCGACGATCCCTAGAAGCAGTAGTCACTGGGGAAACATCACTGTTCCCTGTGCTTGTTTATGAAGGTCAAAAGCTATGATGTCTGACACAACACAAGCGTTGGTTATTGAGAATTTGTTGACTTCCGCTGTAACGAGACGACTGTCAATTCTCGAACCAAATATGTTCTCCAGCCCTCCTCGACGCCGTCTTAGAAGAATGGCTGAGACGGAGGAAGAAACACCGGTCAAATGTTCTCCGTGCAAACTGGAGCAGTACAGGTGAGATTTGACCTCCAAAAAGGATTTAGGTGCGTACTGGGACGAACACTTCAACGCCACAGCAATGATACCTCAGTGTCGGAAGAAAAGAACAGCACATTACCGCCGGAATGAAGGCTCTTCCATATTGTCATCCACTTTAGAAGAGGAAAGACAGAAGAGAAATATAGATTCTGTGCTTACACTACAGGTAATACAGAACTGAATAAGTCCGGGGTAGCTCGGTATGAGACAAGTATCATGGAAACTGAAAGAGTATCCATTGAAGCTTGCCTACCAAACCGATCATGTTGCTGGAACTATTCCGTTGCAAACTGAGGAAACGATGACGAGGCGACGCAGTCTCATACACCACCCTGGACACTCGCCTGCCAGGAGTAGTTTAGCCGCAATAGGGATGTAACCTCAAGAAGCATAGGTAAATCGTAGGTTCTTCCGGTTACGTGACATCGGAGATGAAGTCCCTAGGTCGCGGCAAGCGACTACGTCATCATCGCCGAGAAGTCTGTCATCAATTCCACATTCTCCACCGGAAGTAGAGAAGACGAGGGAATGCGATGTTAACAGAAACGGTTCCAATGAAACCAATCCGTGTCAAGTTTAGCCAGATAACATGTTCTGGCGTAACTGACCAGCGTAATCACAATCCCATGATGAGCTGTGTGCCGAAGAAGACGAGTCGAAACAGGTCTCCATAAGAGGATTTCTTTAGTGAATACGTTCACTATACCTCTAAAGACACAGTCGAAGTGGAATACCCAGAGGATCGACCAGGATCCCATAGGGCAGAAACTGCAGAAGATCACGTATTCTAGGAAAGTACGATCACTCCTTGTTTCGTTAAGATGATCAAACTCGGCAAGCATTGTCAGAATTTTTTGGGAATAGATGTGACGTACAAATAGTTGAACGAAACAGACCCAAAATGTATGGTTCAAACGAATTTGATCCAAATTCTGACAATAAGTCATACCTGGAGATAATGCTCCATTCATGACGCAACAGCAACACCCAATCGTCAGGGTCTACATAAGTCATATGGATCAACGAGGGACTGATGGACGGTAAAGGAATGCGCATGCGCAAACCCTCGTTAAGACCCAAAGACCATTGTAAAGCTGACAAGAGGGCCCGGGTGATGCTGTGACCCTGCAGAATGAGTTACAAACCGGAGTGAAAACCGGAATTGACGTCATACTGCCCAGCTGCAAAGTCATACGACCAGATACCAACGTTGCTAGTTGACAGATGTCGTGGACAGGAAGGAATGCGCTATGAAGATAGGCAGAACTTCAGGCAGCTAGATATGGGAATAAATCACCTGCATTCTCGAAACTGAAGAGCGAGATACAGCGGTGAAAATTCGCCAAATCGGAAACGATTGAAGCAATGGAGTGGCCAAGTATCCGAATCCATAAAACAACAACCGTTTCGTTGACATCAAAGCAGGCATTTGTATGATCGAAACCAATACGTAGAACGCCGTAGTTGATGAACATGTCTTCACAACTTACGATTGTAAGTTAAATGTGAAAACAGGATACTCTCAATAGTTGCGTAATCGTCAACAGTAAATTGTTATAAGAAACAGCAAAATGGTGACATAATCTGTACTTCCTCTCCGAAGTCACAGACGCCAATGAGATTGCCGACGTTTGTACGGTCGAAACCAATACGTAGAACGCCGTAGCCCCTTAAAAGAAGGAATGCGCTATGAAGATAGGCAGAACTTCTGGCAGCCAGAAATGGGAATAAATCACCTGCTTTCTCAAAACTGTAGAGCGAGACACAGCGGTGAAAATTCGCCAAAACGGAAACGGTTGAAGCAATGGAGTGGTCAAATATCCGAATCCATAAAAGAACAACAGTTCCGTTGTCACCAAAGTAGGCGTTTGCACGGTCGAAACCAATACGTAAAACGCCGTAAATGATGATCAGTTGTCTTCACAACATACGATGAAGACAGGAAACTCTCAATAACTGTGTATACGTCACCGGTGAGTTGTTATAGGAAGCAGCCACATGGTGACACAATCTGTACTTCCGGTCCGGAAGTGACAGAAGTCGTTGAGAGATAGTCGGTCTAACTGGGTACTTAGGCCGAAGGTGCAGATGAGCAACATTCACTACCTGTGTATGAAGATAGGCATAGGTCTAAATACGATACCGTATGCCTCACAGATTAGAGATGGAAGTGAAGATCTGCATAACCGGAAGTCGAATGTGATGTAAGACCTGATGGTTGATAACATTCAACGTTACCGGATGTGGCCGAGCAACCGAAACAATAGGATACGATGAGGCCCCTTTTGCGTCCCCCGTCTTTCTTCCGTAATGAACAGATACGGGGGAATACAAGGGCTGTGTATAGCTGAGTATAGGCATGTAATTCTTATCGTCGAATAAACAGCCCAATGGAACAGGTATTTATTCTTTTATTGTAGAATAAATAGCTCAGTGATACGTCGTATGTCTCTGTAATCGGAAGCTGAAGCCACGTAAGTTGAAACATGCGCCGTATATAACAGCAGATGTAGATGTGCAACCTTTACTTCACGTCTCGAAAGATGGAAAACGACAGTAAACACCCGATGTACCGGAAGTCGAATGTGACAACCGTTGTAACATGAGAAGTTACACTACGAGGTACATCGGACTACAGAAGCCACCGAAGGAAATGATGTAGGCCTGTACACCGCATGACGAACAGGAAATGCAGAGTAAGTCGGAGCAGTGTAGGAATCAGCCGGTCTGCTACACATCGATGACGTAACCGGAACACAATATATCGATGACGTAACTGGAGAACTAAACATCGATGGTTGAACCGGAACATCATACACCGATTACGTAACAGAACATCACAAGTTGCAGCAAGCCTGTAGAAGGATGTAGTTGCCGAAGTCGGAACATGCGCAAGAACAGAAGCGGAAGTTCCGAAGATGATACCGGAAGGTATGATGTAAGAGATTGCATGAAGATATCCGAGAAACTCGGAATAGACGTAGACCGGAAGTCATAACTGGACCCAGGCGTACGTGGTTGTAGTACCGGTTGAGAAGCTGCGGGGTGCTGACAATGGTTGCGGCAGAGCCCTATATAATCTCGGCACATTCAAAAATGAACGGTCAGATTCAGCAAAACCGGATACTGGTGTAATAGTCAACGATGACAGGAAGTGATGATATTACAGATGCAGCAGACATCTCCGTAGTTTGTGTAGACGGCGATGAGCTGGGCCGAATTGTTTATAAATTCTCCGGAAGTGACGGGTCCTTGACAGGGGGGTAGTCACAATCTCCGACTTTATCGACGAAGTTCCAGTTTGCTGAGGAAATAGTAGGCACAGCAAACCGGAACAGGAGTTATTACAACCGACGACCTTACGGAAGTGGTGTAATAACGGAAGAAATTGCAGGCACATCTTTTCTCAATTTCTCCGGCATTGTTGTAGAAATATCTTCTGTATGACAAGGCTGTACCAAGGTGTTCGATGCAGCCGCCGATTACCATAATCTGAAATTGGAAGTAGGGAACAACATATGCGATCAAGGTCATCTCGTATCTGGATGACGAACGCCATTTTGTACCAGTTACAAACTTCACATAATCAGAAATAGTTGGAAGAATATTTATTACAACAATGAAGTGAAACGGGGTGTCATTTTAACATGAAATAATGTTAACAGACATAAGAAAAGAAGGCTCTCCGTCTCTAAAGACCAGACGGAGAACAATACAATTTCTCGGCCCGCCAGACGGGAGACGACAGAAATTCACTAGCACATGAACCGACAAGATATTTCCTTTTGTCAGAAATACGCTGACGCGACAAAGCTTATTCCTCTTACAAACTGGTCAAACCAGTTTCTCCCGACACAACGGACCCACCAAGGTGTGCCCGCAAGCCGGCTTCATAGACCACATACAACGCAGACAATGGAAGCCATTTTATTTGATTCAGACATGATTGAATACTTCCCGACGGGTGAGATTTCCAGGCCCGGTAGGCAATCCAAGAATCACAGAATCACAGTAAATCCAAGGTATTAATCCCAGGTAGAATCCGAGGTAATATCCAAGGTAAATTCCGAGGTAATGCGTGGTAAACTCAAAGTAGATCCATAGATTTTTCAGACGAAATTGAGAACACGTGTTTCCACTACGACTTGTAGAAGAAAGAAGGAAGTGACGTGGTCGGACAGATTGGATTCTGGGTACTCGCGCATGGGCACTGGGGAGCTCAGGGGATTATTTTGTTTCTGTGGTAATGTGTTACAATAGGCAATCGCGTAGGAACACGATAGCAATAAGGTATGTGAAGGTAAGTTTTACAGCGCAAGAAATACGTACATTCAACATTTTAACACCGTAAAGAATACGTAAGGACAGTCTATAAAACAAGCTTGAATCAAATATGGGAAGCCATATGTAAAGACAATTTGTAAGCGTATAGTACATATATGTGCATCGTCGAAGAAATCTCATTTTGACAACACTCATTACCAGTATATATTCATATATTTTTGTATGTTTCTGAGAACAGCTTAATTGTAAGTAGTAGTAAAATGCTATTTTCGCACATATTGGGGCAGATAACTCTTGCTTGGCGATTATCTCACCTGACCCGGCCGTCAAGTGACCAGAAGTGAACTTTGACCACTGCATATGTGCACAATACCGGATACAGATGGTGCGCAGAGGTCAAGGGTCACTCCCCGTCGCGTGACGGCTGGGTCAGGAGAGATTACTCCCCAAACAAGTGTTATTTGCTCCACTCCCCAATACATGCGAAGACAGCCTTCAGTTACTTCAATGTTAATTGATATCTCCGGGGAAAATGGAGCAAGAATTATCTGTTCCTGAATACTACTTTATATGTCCTTCAGTTACATCCATGTCCTGTAATCTCCGGGAATGTCCTAAGTGGTAAGAATCCCATGAACTGTTCTAGATTGTTCTTAGTTTGAACGTAATTTATTGGTCCCACGGGAATGTTCTTGGTGGAGTATGACCCAAGACGACCCAATCGAACCAAGATTGGCCTATCTCCAAATAGGTATTTGGATTATGGACGCGGAAATTCTTTAATGGACGACGGCTGAATTATGGATGACGGACTAGACGCTTGTAATTTACCCCAAAACGTCCTTTCCGATGCCCGTTTTTCCACTGCGCATGCGCGACATAGCCTTACTTTCATGACACTCACATCCAGTCGGACGCTCTCCCATGAGTGCTGCACTATACCACGTCAAAAGACCCATTCGGACCAATATTGGCCCACCTCGACCGCAAAACGTCCACTTCAGTGCTCTTTTTCCACTGTGCATGCGCACCATAGCCTCACTTTCACGACACTGCCATCAGTCTGACGCCTCCCCACGAATGCTACACTTTCCCACGACCCTATCGGACTACGAATAGTCCGCCCTCACTCAAAAACGTCCACCTCAGACCTGCCTATGTACTACGCATGCGCACAATAATTTTCCACGAAATTCACCCCATGGCCACGAGACCTCCCTTCGCCTTCTACATCGTGAGACAGAAAAACACGGTGCCACACCCCTTAGTAAAATCCATAAAAAATGACCACACCAATACTCCTACCCCAAACATGCTAGCCAATGAACTGAATCTGGAGATCTATTAATCAATAGGTATGACCTTTAACTCGGACGTGACGTCACCGGACATTTTAACATTGATGTCTCTAAATGGCAAATTCGTACCTATTCAGCGGAAATGTTCGAATCAGGGGAGATAACCAGTAATTGAGCCAATAGAGTTATTGCCCGGTCATAGTTGTATTCCTTTCGTACAGGGTGCGTAGATGGCATCAGAATCATTGTCATACGGGGATTTCCCAAAGCAAGAGCCGCCATTTTATGTTTTGAATTTGCGGAGAGATACTGGTAACGAAAAGCTCAAACCTGGGATGGCACTGATCATAATAGACTAACTAACTATATTCATAACATGGTACAGCACATAAAAGTTATCTGTTTTGAACATTTCACCCTTTGTATGAGTATTCTGTATTCTTGAGAGAATGCCCTCCTCATCATACACCACTAAGAAATTTCTAGAACAGTCCATGGGAGATGACCGGACATGGAAGTAACTGAAGAACATATAAAAGTAGTATACAAGAGCAAATAACTCTTGCTGCATTTTCCTCGGTGATATCAGTTAACATTGAAGTAACTGAAGGTTATCTTCGCACATATTGAGGCAGATAACTGTTGTTTGGGGGCGTTATCTCCCCTGACCCGGACGCCACATGATCGGAAGTGACCTTTGATCCCTTCGCACCATTTGTGTCCTGTATTGTGCGCATGCGCAGAGGTCAAGGTTCACATCCGGTCACGTGACTGCCGGGTAAGGGGAGATAACTCCCCCAAACAAGAGTTACCTGCACCCAATATGTGAGAAAGTAGCCTTTTACGACTACTACTGTACTCAAGAATATGATCTCACACTGAATATTATATGATGTCATACTGTCTACACATGCACCATATCCAATATACCCCGCATGCTGTAGAAGACACCAGGTTGGTGTAACAATGTTAGTTCACTACCACTTTAATTCAGCAGACCAAATTTAGCGTTTTATATTTAATCATTGAATACCTGGATGAATGACATTCACAATCATAACATACAATATTGGCGGGAGCATAGAATGGCGAAATCTCACAAGAACATGTATGACTCACGAGGACCACGAATTATTCTCGGTTTCTATGGTGTTATGTGAACGGCGTCACCACATAGTCCCAATCACCCTCTTAAGCAAAACGATACATCGTACGAACCTACCAGGAAGTAATACGAAAGTTTGTAGGAGTCCGATGTGGACAACGGCTCGAAATAGGAAAAAAACAACACAACATATTCGAAAATGGCTTGCTACGGACTAACCGAGTGACGTTCTGTAACAACTTCTAGACTACAAGACTCCGCGAGACTATAAACTTACGCTTATCGCAGTTCTCCCCTTCCCATCCCGCACAACATTCGTACATGATCTTCGTAACCAGCTTTGTCCTCTGTTGAGGTGTGACCGTGTAAGTTAGCCTGAGTGCAAACAGAAAACCATAAAGCATCCATCTTCTTCACTGAAGTACGAAAAGCAAAACCTTTGGTGGCTGATATCTTCCGTGTCGTACTATACGATCGTCCTATTTTTACTAGGCGATGGTACGCTGGCACGATGCGACGGCACGATGCGATGATACGATGCGATGGTACGATGACACGATGGTACGATGATACGATCCCGCACGAAATCACGGTGTGCATTCAAACATAATACGACAGTACAATTACAATACAATTAAACCATCTGATCAGGCCTACATGGTGTAATGAGGCGTGGAGTCCTGCATGTCACCCGACACCAGGTTAAAGTTCTTCCACACGCTTAAAACTAAAGTGTTGAAACTTTCTCGTAAAGTGTTGAAATAACTCTTTAAGTGTGTCCACAGGGACTGCTCTTTAAGTGTGAGGGTGGAAGGGCATATCTCGGAGGAGGGGATATCTGGTGGAGGGTGTGTTTGGGTGCAGTATAGGGTAAGTGATTAGATATAGGAACACATTTGGTGCACGTGATTGATCGTGTTCTGGCAACGATTTGGTGTAAGACTCAACGTGTTCTTCACCCGTCAGGCCAATAATTAGTGTAAACTATGGTGGTATGATCATGAGCGCACGGATATATGCGTGATCATAATACTAGCCTTTTTATTTCATCATTATAAATTGACAGTATGATAGTACGACATCACGGGAAGAGATAACATTATTTATTCATTTGAATAAACGATTGGCAATTACTCATATTGGGAAACTACATCAAATCTTGGTTTAATCCCAAATTCATCTCTATCAAATCAACGGTTCTGCCCGGTCAGTATTCAAATAGAGCACGATGATACGATGATACGATGAAACGATGATACGATGGTACAGTAATACGATGGTACGATGACACAATGGTACGATGATACGACGGCACGATGCTACGCTGGTACGATGAAATCACGGTGTGTATTCAAATATAACACGACAGTACGATGAAAACATGAATTTCGTTTAATCAAGCGACTTGAGCAACTCTTTTGAATCGCGACGGTACGATGGCACGATGATACGATGGTACGATGGCACGATGATACGATGGTACGATGCGATGGTATGATGTGATGGTACGATGGTACGATGGAGAAATCTCCATTGTACAATCGTACCATCGCATCGTGCCATCGTATCATCGCATCGTGCCATCGTGCCATCGCATCGTATCAGCGTATCATCGCATCCCTAAAAAATGTGGAGATAGTACGATGGTACGACATGACAGATATCAGCCACCATAACAATGTAATAATCTGATTATCAATACCTTATACAAGAAGACATGGTTTGCGTGGAATGTTATATGTTTCTAATTTACATCGTCTATCAACTTTCGAAAGACGTCTGGGAAAGATAGCAGAGTTTGTCAGCGCCTTCCCTGGCGTGCACATACTATGCCATACATGATTACCTGTATTTGGTGCACCGACTTAGAGACCAGAATCCACAGGCGGTGTGATACTTTGTTACCGAGGTTATCACCACTGGTTCTGTTACGTTCGCACTTACTCTGAAAAGGAAAAGCAACACTTTCTTGATGCTGACAAATAGATTTTTATTAACCTTTTGTAAATTCGTCGTATTGTATTTGGACCGTGTTTCCAAATAAATTCGTTGTATTTTACTCGTATTTTACTTGGGCCGGGTTTCCCAGCTTGTTGTGTCCGGTAATGTATGTTAATGATCAGAAATACATGTACGCAGTGATGAATGAGTGAGTGAAAATGGGAATGGCGGTGGGACGAACATATATGCAGTAAAATTGCACGGAAAAGGGGCAGACTGAAAGAAGTTTAATCTTAATGCCACCTAGGGGATTAAGGGTAGGTTTCGACTGGGCATGGCTATAGACCAATGGCATACAGATAAATGTGCAGTTCAGCTTCAATTGGACTGATGACTGATAACAGGCACTGACCATTGTAGATTATACCCAAGTACCAGTTATCATGGTTATGGCATGAGCAAAGTTTAGGTATACAATCTTCCTGCCCCAGTCAGTGAATATCTGTATAAACATTAGATTGTATAGACAAAGTTCAAGAGTTTAAGAGTTAGACTTGAATTCCATAACATTTAAGGATATACATGTACATAACCCCCCGGTGGACCAAAATTTGTCACTTTTTTGTTATTTCATCATTTGAATATTCAGTACTGGATCTTGTATTTGGTGAAAAAAATGAAATCAAAATTCCAATAATAAGTCCTTCAATTTTACGTTCGAATTTTTTTTTCTTTTCCAAAAATAGGTTAAACAGGTTACGTTGGACTGTCCGGTATCTCGCTGGTAACAGATTAATCTTTCGCGCGACTGTATATTGTAAGGCGTTAATGACTGTTTGAGAGTGTATTTTACAGCAGACAAGGACCAGTCTAATTGTTTGACATGTTCAAGAGGAGAGGGCCTGGGCTTTGCTCAGACACCCACCGTGTATCTATCATCACATGTGTTAATTTCCAGCCTAGCAAGTTTCAGCAAGTTTTCTAAGTTTAAATTGGATTTAAACCACTATCATGAATATTTTTTTTGTGTGTAAGATAGGCTGGAATAAGGAGGCTGGGGACTAGGTTCTATAAAGCAATTAGCAAACTGTATTTTGTAACAGAATTCATGAGAAATATTAAAATTATTCCTTCAAATGTATAGCCCGACGGTTTTTGACCGGTGTCCATATCATTTCATTTTTTTGCCAAATTCAAGTTTCAACTCGAATTTCTCGAAAAGTATTCACGCTACGCCTGTGAAATTTGCCGTGCCTGTTATTTACGTTGTGATCTAGTCAACGGCGTCTCAGTTTTATAAGTTCGGCTTAGTTGTTTAATTATTCAACTTTTAATGTAGGAAGTTGTAAGATAATAGGTTTTTGTTAATTTATTTTTGTTGAAATGCTATAAGGTATACCATCACAGTTTCACGGGATTTTAAACGAACAATGGCTATTGTTTTCATTTCATTTTTTAAATTATATTGAATATTTTATACACCATATAGTAGCAACAATTATGTAAATTACATATGCTCTCATAAATATTTACATTATTATTGTTATGTTCAATATTGATTGCTACAGAAGACAAATTATCGAGGGGTGTTCAAAACTGCCCCAGGGAGGATATGTATCCTTGATCCAACTACAGGATATTAAAATGTGATAATGTTATGATTGAATAATCAATAATCTGCAAGTGTGGGAATCGGAAAACTTAAAATTTGTTCTGCACTGGAAAGTGAATTGAGTGAATTTGGCTGAGTAAAATTGAGTGAATGTTATTGCTATGCAGTTGGAGATGGCATAAGCTTCAGTGTGCGTGCTTTTTTATATGATAGAAATTTTATTCAAACTGCCAGCTTCTGAGCACTTGAAACAAATGAAATAGCCCATTTCGAAAGTTCCCAAATCTTCGCAGGGACTTCAAAGTGCAAGGGTTGTTAATATAATGGCCCTCTATGTTATCAGACTTTTGGAGTGGGATTGTTACTTTAGGTTAGATTCTGACTGTTCTAAACGCGTTGATATTACACCCGTATCGATGCATGATAGCCATCCCAATAGTTCCAAAATGTTCGGGTAATTGTCCGCAGTATATTCTTAATTTTCAGTGGAAAGGTTCATTTCATTTGAAAAAGGCATTTTCATGAAAACGGTATTTTGCTCCACACTGCCAATAAAGGCGGTCATGTTTTTGGGGATCAGGACCAGACATTTTTGGGGTACAATAGAGAATTATTGTAATACTCGATCAAAAGATAACTGTTCGTAACAACGACTTATTAACGCTATATGGCCTGAAATTTTCGGGAACTGTCCAGGCCTGGGGGTTCATTTCGCCCCCTCCCCATTTATTTGTCTTATCCCTTGAAACTTAATACACTATACCAGTGGGTGAAGCTCAACCAGAAATTTAAAAACCCAAAGATGGCCACTTTGATGACGTCAAAGTTTTGCCGATTGTTTCTCACAGAGAAGCAAGATTTTAAAGAAAAACTTTTCTGGACCCCACATGCCCGACTTTTCGAATTTACCCATGAACCTCTGCTCTGGGGTTATGCAAAAATGCCCAAAATGATCCTAACATGATAAGATACAAAGTCACGAATGTTTTGTCGTTCCAGATGTAGAGTAGAAAGTTTGGCAGGGACGGGGGGGGGGAAGGGCATAATCTCCCAGGCATTGCAGGGTTAAATATCCTTCCAAAAACAAGACAATTTCCCCGACCCTGTGAAATATTTGACGATTTCTATCAAGATCCCAAATAATTTGAATATCGATATGCAGGTCAAGGATTTTAGAATAGCTAATCGACTTGATTTTGCTTCCAAGTACTCCTACATTGGAATTATTTTTTCCTTTCTGACCACTCATACAGGTATACCAACATCGTGCTTTACTCCCCAAATCACGAAACAGCATGCATACAGACGATGTATTAAACGCAACATACATGTTTATGGGTGGGGGGAAAAGATGCCGGTGCACTGACATGACGTCATGTGACGCCGCAGGTCAATATTCTTCCTGCATATCTAAACACACCACATCGACCAGAAATGCCATGCATTGATTTGTATCTCAGTCACGCATTTATTGTAGCTGTAATTCAACCCTATCAAATCATCTGATTGAAAGTCTTAAACTATGTGACCGTTGGATGGAAGAAAAAGCCCCATCGGAGAAAATATTAGTGGAATGCAAGTTCTTATCGAGAACACATGCATGTGAGTCCCGACGCCGATCAAGCGCTTCATTCTCCACCATGTTAACCACAGTCACAAACTACAATCACAATGACCTGTATAGCGGGCAAGCCTCGGAGACGAAACTTCAATCAGCAAAATCTCACAATATACAGATTCCATACCATACCATATAATCTAACTTTCTATCCACTGCAAGCAAGAACCATGTACAAGTAACATCACGTTGGGAGAAATATTGTGCTGCACTCGAAATCCTCGTAATCACTGGTTTTCAGTGTCTTGGCCAACACAATTTGTCACAAAATGTGTTACAGTCAATTTTGTCGAAGGAAATGATGTACGATAACTTAAATGCATGTGCCGTGTATATAAATTGTATGCTATACTCTAAACTAAGGTGTTCATTTATTGAACGCCTAAATTGTAACATACTGAACGCGTAATTGTGTTCAAATTGTTAACTTCCATGTTCAATTTTGAACTTTAGCATTCAACCCATTAACGCACGTATTCAAATACAGAACGCATTATGAACAAATGGGTTCATTCTTTTTAACACAAGCATTCTAACATAAGTGTTCACAACTTTAACACGTGGTTTCAATCTTTTAACTTTTCAGCGAAAGTCAACCCTCGGCCACGAGACCCTCCCATCGTGTCCTACAGCGCGAGACAGAAAAAAACAAGGTGCCACACTCTATACTGCAATTGTCTATGAGTTGGTTCCCCATTGGGACTACTAAAATTGAAATCACCCTCAATACGACACAATTTAACGGCTTCCCACTACTGACATAATAAATATATGTGTCAAAATATCGATAGACAAAATGCTTATCTCTAAAATTTTCGGAGTCATCTTCCTCCTGTATTATGTGAAGTTAGTCAGTGACCTCAATATGTCAATCACCTTCCTCCTGTGTTATGTCAAGTTAGTCAGTGACCTCAATATGTCAATCCTCTTCCTCCTGTATTATGTCAAGTTAGTCAGTGACCTCAATATGGCAATCAGCTTCCTCCTGTATTATGTCAAGTTAGTCAGTGACCTCAATATGTCAATCATCTTCCTCCTGTATTATGTCAAGTTAGTCAGTGACCTCAATACGTCAATCGTCTTCCTCCTGTATTTTGTCAAGTTAGTCAGTGACCTCAATATGTCAATCATCTTCGTCCTGTGTTTTGTCAAGTTAGTCAGTGGCCTCAATATGTCAATCATTTTTCTTCTGTATTTTTTCAAGTTAGTCAGTGACCTCAATATGTCAATCATTTTCCTTCTGTATTTTGCCAAGTTAGTCAGTGACCTCAAATTGTCAGTGGACCTCCTGTATTATGTCAAGCTAGTCAGTGACCTCAATATGTCAGTGGACCTCCTGTATTATGTCAAGTTAGTCAGTGACTTCAATATGTCAGTGGACCTCCTGTATTATGTCAAGTTAGTCAGTGACCTCAACATGTCAGTGGACCTCCTGTATTATGTCAAGTTAGTCAGTGACCTCAATATGTCAGTGGATCTCCTGTATTATGTCAAGTTAGTCAGTGACCTCAATATGTCAGTGGACCTCCTGTATTAGGCCAAGTTAGTCAGTGACCTCAATATGTCAGTGGACCTCCAGTATTATGTCAAGTTAGTCAGTGACCTCAATATGTCAATCACCATTCTCCTGTATTATGTCAAGTAGTCATTGACCTCAATATGTCAATCATCTTCCTCCTGTATTATGTCAAGTTAGTCAGTGACCTCAATATGTCAGTAGACCTCCTGTATTATGTCAAGTTGGTCAGCGACCTCAATATGTTAGTGGACCTCCTGTATTAAGTCAAGTTAGTCAGTGACCTCATTCCCCATTGGGACTACTAAAATTGAAATCACCCTCAATACGACACAATTTAACGGCTTCCCACTACTGACATGAATAAATGTATGTGTCAAAATATCGATAGACAAAATGCTTATCTCTAAAATTTTCGGAGTCATCTTCCTCCTGTATTATGTCAAGTCAGTCAGTGACCTCAATATGTCAATCACCTTCCTCCTGTATTATGTCAAGTTAGTCAGTGACCTCAATATGTCAATCTTCTTCCTCCTGTATTATGTCAAGTTAGTCAGTGACCTCAATATGGCAATCAGCTTCCTCCTGTATTATGTCAAGTTAGTCAGTGACCTCAATATGTCAATCATCTTATGTCAAGTTAGTCAATGACATCAATATGTCAATCATCTTCCTCTTGTATTATGTCAAGTTATTCAGTGACCTCAATATGTCAGTAGACCTCCTGTATTATGTCAAGTTGGTCAGCGACCTCAATATGTCAGTGGACCTCCTGTATTAAGTCAAGTTAATCAGAGACCTCAATATGTCAGTGGACCTCCAGTATTATGTCAAGTTAGTCAGTGACCTCAATATGTCAGTGGACCTCCTGTATTATGTCAAGTTATTCAGTGACCTCAATATGTCAATCATCTTCCTCCTGTATTATGTTAAGTTAGTCATTGAACTCAAAATGTCAGTGGATCTTCTGTATTATATCAAGTTAGTCAGAGACCTCAATATGTCAATCATCTTCCTTCTGTATTATGTCAAGTTAGTCAGTGACCTGAATATGTCAATCATCTTCCTCTTGTATTATGTCAAGTTAGTCAGTGACCTCAATATGTCAATCATCTTCCTCCTGTATTATGTCAAGTTAGTCAGTGACCTCAATATGTCAATCCTCTTCCTCCTGTATTATATCAAGTTAGTTAGTGACCTCAATATGTCAATCATCTTCCTCTTGTATTGTGTCTGGTTAGTCAGTGACCTCAATATGTCAGTGGACCTCCTGTATTATGTCAAGTTAGTGCGTGACCTCAATATGTCAGTGGACCTCAACGCGACGAACAAGTTACACAACCAAGAGCCCCGAGAGAAATAAATCATTTTGGAGAATAGATTCTCACAAGATTTCAAATATCGTTCTGCCATTTCAAAAGATTCAGATTTCGAATTATGTGGAGATTTTGAAACTAAAATAGACTTATCTGAGCATGATTTATTGAACATGCTAGTTCATGTTCGTGTTTAATAAAGCTGGTCCACAGACCTACTGTAAAATACTATTCATCAGTTTTTTTCTTTGTTTATAGAGTTACTAGAATTTCTCATTAATAATACACAGCCAGGAAAAAGGTGATGACCCATCACCCTCTAATGGTGATCATACCTGGCCATCACCTTTAAAAGGTGATGAGTTAAACCCACTACCTTCAAGTGGTAATGCCCATAAACCTTGTAAGGGTGATGTTCTTACCTCATCACCCTTAAAAGGTGATGACCTAAATGTACAATCATTACTTATCACTCTTCAAAGGTGATGGCCATCATTTTTAAAAGTGATCATAAAAAAGGGTGATGGTTCTAACTCATCACCTTTTCGGGGTGATAGTTATCACTTTTTTCTGACTGTGTACTTGTGTGAAATTCGGTTACATCATACCCCAACAATGTATTGGTATCCAATTTTGGCAGACCTATGTACCTGTTCTCACATGAATGCGACTATAACCAGAAATTGTAGGGGGATAGCCATTTCAAAGTCAGTTCCTCCTCATTCATAGAATTATACATAGATGATCATATCGCTTTGGATAATCAATAAATGAGGGACGTTGTCAAGGATAAAAAACGTCTGGCTGGGGGGAAATCACCAACAGCGCGGACAATATTTAGGCATTTGTTGAATGGAAAAATTCTTTCTCTCATGCCGACTGTAGGACAAGAGAGGAGATTACAGGTTTGACATAATTATCTACTCATATCTGGATAGCAGTATTCCAGAAGGACCTGAATATGGAGTATACATACATCTATCATTTGCTAGATCCTTCTGAAAAATATGACTTCAATAAAGATCCCAAACATGCAGTACTATGACGATTTTATTATTTACTTTCTTTCGAGGATGAGAATATACAATCGAACATGAACATACATCTTAAAGTCAATAATATCAATTATTCTTTAAAAATATGTTATTTGTCTGCCATTGTAATGCAATAATAATAATAATATTAATAACATAATAATAATATTCTCCTATTCTAATGGATGTTAGTTATAACTTTATCTGATTGACATGGTCGATACTCACAGCTGTAAATATGATTTCGAAGTCTTGCAACTGGTGACTCCTTCTTGTGCCAGGGTAAAATACTGCAGTAATAGTATGACAGTGACCATCTTATACATGGATGTATACAATGACCTTAAGCCATTAATAGGACGTGGGTCTTTCTGGTCAAGAGCTTTGTTCCAGGTAGCGTATAATGTTGCCATTTTGAAATAAAACACCTGTGTAGCATTTTGTATGAATGTATATACAAAATTGCTGAAATAGCCCTAATTTAAGCAGAGACTCTATAATTTATTATAGAGTGTCTGATTTAAGCGATACGGTGACAGCGTAAATATAGACCAATGATAATCTGGTATATCTCTCTTCCGGATGAATCTCGCGCCTTGTCGCGATTGCATTTAAGTAGGCCTACATACAAGCACGCCCTGGGACAAAACGCAACAGACCGTGGACAATTCAGGCACCTCCGACAATAATAGAACAAACATTTACGAGAACGAAAATCGAGTTCCCGATTTCACTGCTGTCTGAACGAAAAAAATCGATTACAATTAGAGCCATTTTGATATGATCATGTTCAACTTCATTTAAAACTAACAGGAGGAAATATAATGCACGTACCGGTACAGAACCGTCAGACCATGATAATATACACTTAGCTGATCACACGCATATCAGCTTGAATGATTTCACTCTGAACTGAACCATGACTGCTTACTATATATAGAATCATGACATATAATCCTCCAATAGGGCGTAACTTATAAAACATCTGTGAAATCAGGTGTCTATCAACAATACAGAATGTCTACGCCAATATTATTTACACGCGTTTCGTCGCAGATGAGACTTGCATACTTGATCTCTTCGGATACAAACTTCAAATCTGACATTCAGTAGTTAGCTGTTGTTCACGAAGGTTTTCCGCGAAATCGTCACATTTTACCCAGGATAAGCAAATGCTACTAAGCGAGATATGAACATGCCATATGCATGATAAACAGGCCCTACCAAGAGTGGTTAACTTGTGGAATAGAATCCTCCATGGGCAGTGACTGGGACACCTTCGGCTCAGGAATTTAAGGCAAACTTGGACTAAACATGGGTGAACGAGGAATTAAAATACCGAACCCCTCGTCCATCTCGACAGATGTAAGTAAGTGAGAACATGTAATGATGGAGATACAATCATTAAGTCGCTTCTCTACCAAATTTGAGTGAGTCCCAATGAGCATAAAGCAAGTGCCGACATCAATGGAAAGTGTTGCCCGCTTCTCTCTGGAAATAATGTAGCCTATTATTATGTATACTATGATTTTGGTTTAATGTGGTGCTAATGCTG
>JAVTVY010052564.1:0-26692 GCA_036873755.1 Hanleya hanleyi
TGAAAAGAACGCAAAGTTCGAAACTGCAGTCGGAATAGAATGATGTAGAAAGTCAAGAAGGCTATTTGTTGTTATTTTTTCTTATTCACCTTCTCCACATCAGAAGACCGCTCTTTCTATACCTATATAAGTATGTTTATACTTTGAGTCACTTTCACATACCTCACTGTCGGAAGGATTGGGCCAAATTGACCAGGGAAGTTTTGGAAAAGACGAAAAGACGAGTTTGGGTCAAATTTAGAAACTTTTGACCCAACTATTTGGGGTACATCACATCTATAACCAAAAATTCTGACAGTGCTCATAGCTATCCTAGCGACGTTTCCCGACCATCCGCCCAAAACGAAATGATGCCCCCAAATGGCCGTTCGGTGCTACTTTTTATATTTTATGTTACCCTCAGTGATTCCAATACTGTCCTTATTACGTTTCATGGCCTTTGCATTATCACTGTGTCCGTACTGGCCGACAAACAAACAAATATACAGCGACGTTTACTAAAATTATAGTAAACTTGAAAATCAGTCATGGCAACAAATACCTGGTGAATGTCGGTTCTTACGTCTGTATACGAATTCTATAATGAAGGTCATTGGATCGTCAGGATCCGGGACATGGGAGCAACATAACTGATCAACGATGATTGACGATGATCAGAAAACAAAATTCCATAATACATCATTGAGGTATGTCAAGATATACGGTATTGTGGTTTGTATAATCCAGTTAAAACAATCGATCCAACAAAAGATCCAGATACTCTTGATTAAGGGCCTAGACAAAGAGAATCAGTAATATAAACACATAGCCGACCAGTAGATAATCCGGTACTGTTCGTGAGCTGTGAAGACTGAGTGGTACGAGCGAGAAAATGTGGAATCTACAGTACTCGGTGACTGGTTGGATCTTGTCAGAATCAGGATTATTGCCACGATCCGCGATACTGATACCTCACGTGAAGCTAACACCGACAGATCCCACCGTGCTAGTTCTACATGCAAATATGTCTACTTAGGAAGAGTGTCCATTAAACGTTTTTCGTTCAATCGAGAGTTTTCCTGGGTTTTCTAGAAGAAATCCCGATCCTATTTGGAATTCATCGAGAGAATGGCGGGAGAAAAATATTAAAAAAACTGAATCGTTTTCAAAATTCGCGATCGATTTTCTCGATATCGTTTTCTATTCGTCTTTCTTGACCCATCGAGAATCAATGGTTTTATGTTGATCGAGTGAATGTCGTCAAATTTTGATCGAGAAAGCTTCGAGAGAATATCGCGAAACCATCGAGAGGGGAATGAATACAATTACGTCATTCGAAAATTTTCAGCTGTTACGCCACTTTGTGTGAGGGTGCTACATTAAGTATATGCCCAGATGAAATTGAGCTGGATCTGCCGCTTTAACAATGTAATGCTAACATACCATGTCATCTCGATTTTAAAAGAGACTGAATTGAATTATCACATTTTCATAACTTTATTTTATTAAGCTCAATAAATGTAGTCCAACGATTATCAGTCCGGTTGAACATCTGACCGCCCAAACGATCCATATCCGGTCATGACGAAAATCAAACGGGGAATATAGTCGGCGTTATATTTAGTTTTCATACACGTTCTATCTATAATAATGGATATATACAATGGGAATTCACTTCCATAAATTCATGTATCATGCATCTATCAGCAGGCCCGAGCACATGCATGGGATATTAGTAGACCAGCCACCCAACCCAAAGATGGCTAGAAACCTTTTTGATGGCATCGCGTGTTAAAAGCTGTCATCCAGGCTTAATCAACTCTACATGATGTGCAGATTACGATGTAACCGGATGACATTCTCACTTTTGACCGTTAAGGTCATTTTTGAGGTCATAAAGGCCATTATAGGTCAAATAAGGATAAAGCATCTATTTTTTGCAATATTTTCGTAAAGGAAGAGTGATTGTCACTGATTTTCTTAACTTGCTTCATTTCTCTTCTGGTCTTACTTACTGGTGATTTGCATATTCACAGATGCAGTGGATTATGGGAAATTTTAACACTACCAGACCTTGGGGGAGGGGGAGGGGGGTATTGCGGTCCCCTTCCAAAACTTTCTGCCCTATCTTTGAATCAGTAAAAAATTGAGAGCTGACGCACCATGGCTTTGTAGTTTATCATACTGGGGTCATGTTGAGCCTATGAGTAAATTCAGAATGGCGACCATGTGGCGTATCAGAAAAAAATGTTGTTTTCATCATTTTTGGTTCAAATTCCTACTTTTCTGCGAGGAAAAGGGGACAAACTATTTCATTTTACATCAGATGATTATTTACTAAATTATCATGCAGTTTTTGTGAAGAAAACACATAAATAAAAAAATCGAAAATCATCACGTGGCCATCTTGGATTTTTAAAACATTTTCTCGTAGAGCTTGATCCAATGGTATAGCTTATAGTGTGGTAAGATTCAGCTCCCTAGCTGGAGGGACAAAAAAAACATTTAGGGGAAGCAATGACCCCAAATTAGTGAGCCAAAACAAAAAGATGGCGGCATCGTTTGTTAAAAGCTGTCATCCATGCTTAACCAACTCTGCATGGCGTGGGGATTGAGATGTGATCGGATGACATTCTCATTTTTTAGGTCATGAAGGTCAAGAGATGTCAAATAAGGATAACTCGTCTATTTTTTCTACATCTTCGTTTTGGAAGAATAATTACCACATTATGGTTGGTAAAATTTTATTAGGTGATTTGCGTATTCACGGATGCAAAGCATTATGTGAAAATTCAATATATCATCCACCTCTGATCCCCTTGCTATATGTGTAAGTGTAGTGCCCCACTGATCTGGTTCTAATCCCCCATCCGCATGATCGAAACTTCAAACTTATCATTTTTGTAGCTCAAGTGACAAAATTGTCCGTCAACAAAGGAAATATCTGATGGCACTCATGATTGTTGGGCAGGACCGGGTTGTCCGGGTTGTCGGAAGCTACACACAGAAAAATTTGTTAACATATATGGTATTGCTCTTGTACAAGTAGCTTGTCTACCAGTCAGATGCAAGATAAAGTGGTTTTAGATATCCTTTCTGGAACATATGAGCAACATTCCATAAAAATGGAGGGAGACGGGTACCCGTGTTCGTAGTCAGATTGTCAGGATATTTACCTTTTACCAGGTGTCCCTAGCTGTTTGTAGTCAGATGGTCAGGAATATTACCCTTGACTAGGTATCCCTGTTTGTAGTCAGATGGTCAGGAATATTACCCTTGACTAGATATCCCTGTTTGTAGTCAGATGGTCAGGAATATCACCCTTGACTAGGTATCCCTGTTTGTAGTCAGATGGTCAGGAATATTACCCTTGACAAGGTATCCCTGTTTGTAGTCAGATGGTCAGGAATATTACCCTTGACTAGGTATCCATGTTTGCAGTCAGATGGTCAGAATAATGACCCCTTACTGGCTTGTCACCTAACCATACCAAGGAGGCTTTAGCTTGATATTTGTCAGAAGAGTTAAACATATTTTTATAATCAGACAAGTACATATGATAGTTCCTGGATGATTTCATCATTGAAGGAAACAAAATTTTCAACCAGGGTCATAGAATTCAACATTAACAGCGAAGTTTTCCATGAAGAGATGCATATAGTCACTCTTTTGAGACGGGTTTACCAGCTGAAAGCTGAAGACAGATTGAATTGTCAGTCTGGTAACCACCAACAAACAATCCTTTATGTGGCTTCTGGTACCACCAAATGCTTGGCGACTCTTACAGCCTCTCGTTGCATCAGTAGAAATAACTATAACGGAGAACTACTCATTTGTTTAACTGTTCATGAGATGGCCACACCAACCAACATTAAAATTTCGAAACGCAAAAATTTGTCCTGGTGTGCCATCATGAGTCATGCTTCATTTTTGGATGGATGCCATGAATGGCGCGACCGACTCAAGCGCTATTCGATTCATGGATCGAAGAGGAGGACTGATACCATAGCTCTGTTAACTTGAAATCGTGCATGTGAGATGTAAGCGACGCCAGACTTATTAGACCTGATGCCAACGCACTTTAACTAATGTGTGAATATTGCAGAAAAGCGCTTCAAAGTTTGCCCAAATAGCAGCCTGAAATTAGGTGTCGTGAGTGATAGATGAAAGGAGGGGTATAATTTTGAATTCTTGGGGCAACATGCCTTATATGTTTCAACAAATCTGCATTACCGGTATGCGAATCAGTACATGTTTACGATCAAAGAAATTGCTTGGTGCTTGAGATAAGAAAAATGTTCCATATAGGACTAAATCAACGATTAACCAAATTTCTGAAGACATCTCATGGCCACCATTTCAAATCCTTGTGTGAACCGTTACACCTAGGATTATGTAAAGTTCACTGCAATGCAAATAAGGGATAAGTTCCTAATGGAGGATGAGTCATACCAGAAGCTGTCCCCTCTCCCACCAGTCCTGGTAGGTTTAATGTCAGCAGCTAGAGGCTGTCCTAGCTTATTATTTTAGGTTTTATGTGTGGTCCAATGAATTATATGTGCTGCCACCTGTGCTATTAATGTTGCAGTATGAATCACCCTCATATTTCCTGGTGGATCAGTAAATACACTATTTAGTGGATGTATATGACAGCCATATTGGAAAATGAACGAAAATACACGACTATTAGATTTCTTGATGCGTTAATTCCCAGAAAATGTCTCAGCCATTCTATTCCAACAATATCACGCATTAAGGAGATGTCCGGTGAAAGGCAAAATGTAAATGCACAAATACAGCTTGGCATACGCCATTTTCAGAATCAGCAGGTCCAAATTTTGTAAAAGATAAATTAAAGAAAAAAACAACATTATACCACATTCTACCCACAAAGGCCTTAATATCTACTTTCCAGAGCTCTTTTGCGGTTTTGGGACTAGTAAGAAGAACAGATTTCCGAACCTGTTAGCACAGGCACATGCTCAGATGAAGCCGGCGTCCACTTCGGGAGTGTCAGTTCAATGGCCATAAAGATGTCGTATAATGCCTTGCTGTCAGATATGCATACGCGTAGTAAATGATACCGAAAATACATATATTACATATGGCCGCCACTTTGAATTTCTCACGATTCCAATCTGATGGATAAGGGTCCACAATGACCCAAATGTTCAGATATAAAGGAAGCTCGCCTTGTTTAACAGTTAGAAATCGCATTGTTAAACAGTTACAATTAATAGTTATATGTATGGGCAACTTTGACTACTTCAGAGTAAGTTTTGGATGAAATTTACGGGGCGTCATATTGAATTTTCTCATTTGTACCAGTGATTATGCAGATATTTTCAAAATGAGCCCACTTGAATAAACTATCAAGTGTTAAAGATTGAGCCATCTTCAATCTTCAATTACCAAGCTTTCACGAAAAGTTTGATAAAATATCCTGATTTGAACCCACGTGACCTATTGGCCTAAAAATGACCTTTAAGGTCAAAAGCGAGAATGTCATCCGGTCACATCTCAATCCCCACAACATGTAGAGTTGATTAAGCGTGGATGATTGCTTTTAACACTCGATGCCATCAAAAGTGTTTTTCATCTTTCGGCTGGGCTACTATATGTAGTTTTGCATAGCAAAAGTAACCTGGTTCTCTAGTCTACGGGTATATGTCAGTAATGTAACATGGTAGCCAGGTTACCAGGCTAGGCGAAGTCAAAAGTGGCACTACTTTCAATCTGTTTTTAAATCGTTTTTTCCCTCGAAGGATTCTCGACTGATTCGCGATATCTTTTTTCTTTCGAGAAAAATTTCTCGAATGAAAACCGATCATTAAAACCGATTTCGCGAATCATTCGGTTTTTGTGAAAAAAATCTCCATTCTCTCTCACCCTTGAAATTCGCGATATCGAGAAAAGATCAAAGATTTTTTGACCAAAAAAAACGAACGATATTTGTAGACGCTTCCTCACTTCCCTACTATACATTTCGCGTGAAAAGTTATCGGCTATGGTTGCTGATATCCTAGTACAAGCCGACTAGTTGTGTTGCCCGGTAGAACATTGTACTTATTCAATCAGTAAACATATATATCTTTAATGTTATTGGCTGAAATAATCAAGTCGACAAACGACAATATAAGCAAAGCATACTAAATATGGGTTTCTGTATGTAGTATGCTTACAAAGAGCCGTAAACGGTGAACAGTCACAATCTTCTACAAATATATGCGTACATATATTGAGTTATGGTGACAGTACCCAAAACAACCCTCATTACCGCCTTTTGATATTTCCATGCCACTTCACAATCTCCCATGGACGCCATGATGGAATTTCCCATGATGTTTCATATTTGAGCAATTCTATTTAAATTGATGCCAAGATGATAAAATATCCCGTCATACTTTTCGAACAGGTATGAAGTCACTGTTGGCTTCCTTCGAAAACTGGTGTTTAATCATATTTTTAAATCGGGGTACATCTATAATCCTTTACGTATGCGCAGACTGGTTCTGAATTTCAGGAGCCTCCACATCTGAAAATGTTCTTGATGTGATATCATACATAACTGGAAAGTTTTGGTCTTCTGTCACCAAATGCAGAATTGTTTCGCCATGTCACCGCACTACCATCGTCGGAAATACAAGCCGGGCTACGAGTATGTAAATGTCTAGGGCTAGGTAAATGTTTACATATAATATCCGGTAAATCTACTGATAACTCTTAAATAGTACGCGAGTAAAAGAATGACAAATTCTGGTTGACAAATTCATATCAACAATATCATGACAACTCTGCTCTTGTAACATATATAATATGGTAAAGATTTAACAGCAACTACGTCAGGATGCCTACATTTGAAATACAGATTTCAAATCTCATTAGAATACGAACTACTTTAACCACAACAGAAGAACTACAACACATTTAACAGTTGTATTTTCTCCACAAATCATCCAGATAAGTCTAATCAGTCAGTCAGTTTTGAATTTGGATGGCGCATGCAATCCGTTTGGATTATGCGCGCCAGTATCATTGCATTGAGGTAATAAAAATTAAAACTGATTTTAAAAACACAATAAAAAGTGTTAAAAACGGTGTGTTAAAAAAGCAACGGGGAAAATATATTGAGAAAATTAGACAGATGTCTGTATAATTAGCTAAAGTGTCTTTGTAGACTAAAGAAAAGAAAATTATATATAATTGACTAGATTGAATTAAATATGTTAATAAAAACAACATATAGGAAAAGACTCCAAAGGCGTTATTTATAGGCTTAAGGAAGGGGAAATAATCAGATCAACAACCATAATACACCAACGACCCTATTTATAAAATAATATAAAACTGAATTAAAAAGGCCAAAATAGTACATGCATATTTCGTTTTTGACTATAACTTTATTTAACTCGATATATAATTAAGATGAGCAGGTGGATAATTAAAAACAATAATTGATATAACATCCATATTCCTCCCGAAAAAATACCGCGAATGATGACCTCCAATGGTATCATCAAACACTAATATCCAATTAGAAGGAGCATGGATATCTTTTAAAATGTGCTCTTTTAATCGAGCAGTGATAATTTTTAACCACCAATAAGAAAATATATATTGAATTGGTATCAAATAGTCCTCAGCTCATTTTTGTAAATTAAAAATTATATGCATGTACCATTAGAGTAACCTAGACTAGATATTGAACTCTATAACAAAATGGTAAAACCAATATAAAAATTTGCGGGTGTCTAGTAAAAAGAAATAGTTGCAAAACTTTCACTAAAATCTCTTAGATCGTATCATGAATCTAGACAGTGCCGCAAACACTTTATCCCTGTTTTTAGGGGGATTCAACATAGAATCCAAAGTTGGGTTAAAATCACCAGCCAGTATAAGTTCCTCGAAAAGTAATTGTCGTTGGTAGACATACCGAGTACAATTAAGTAAAAAATGACTAATAGTCTCTTCGAGATCACATGAGTCACATAAACCATTATCATGAATATTTCGCTTATGAAGATAAAAATTAAGTGGAATGTGACCAACTAAAAGTCGAAACATAAGTACTTCAGTCCAACGTGACTGTAAATCTAAAACACCACCTTTAATGGAAGGTTGGAATCTATAATAAAATCGACCGTTATCTGAATTATCCCAAAGATCTTGCCATAGCGAATTAAAATGGGGATATAAACAAGACATTGCTCCTGATAAGGTAAGACCGATATCAATTGACACAGTGTCAATTGACCCGTGCTTGATTGGCAAGATGGTCTGCCAATTCAGATAAGTCTAAGCATGCAGTGCGATATATTTAAAGGTCATGTGACTGGTCATCAACTTTCATTTTTGTTCTGCACTCCTTTTTAATGTTAGGTCGTTTTCTTTTTATTTGACCTATAAAGTTATGAATTTGAAACATTCACGGCAAGTATCGAAATGAACCTAACCCGGCCAATTGTGTAGGGCCATCTATCATAGTTTAAGCAAATATATACATATTTTATATTTCGATGGAATATTAATTTTAATTCAAGCAAATGTCAGATCGTTAGCTAGCCTTTATGATGACGAAATACTTACTTCCTGACGGACTGACAGATTTCTATAGAAATTTTAAAATGAGACTAAAACGTTCAAATAATGTAGCTGAACATTATTGCTTACAAAAAATAATGATATCCTCTGCATAATATCATGAGGGCAACGTTGCTTCGCGTTTTCTGTTTATTTGACGTTATCATTTTCCACATTTATAAAACATGAGATGATCCCATAATATTTGAACGCTTTAGAAAATCAAGTATATAATACAGATTCATGACGTTGTAACTTGTTAGTTAGGCTGTTATAGCCCGGCATGCATATCATTCTGGTGCTTCATTGGAAAATACAGGGATAGATGGCCACCACATATATCTAACACGCCATGTTTGTTTCCACCAAGGTAATTTGGGCAATCACGAGAATATTGAAAAAGATACTCAAAATTTGGCTCTGTGCCAAATTTTAACTTTCATTGACCATTGACTTCAGTGATTTCTCATTCTCGTGGCTTTGTATCTATGTGTACCTGGAATCTAGATTTCAGTTCTTTTCGGTCTGCGCAATATCAAACAGCTGATCCCCGTCTAAGTTGTACATGAGATTCTCAGTAGCTGGCCTACAATACAGATAGCCTATACCGGTATGTAACAAAAGATTAAAACATGGATAGCTTGGAATTCTCAAACACTGACATACGTATTAGCAGAGGCTAGTGCATTACACTAAATAGGGGCTTTAGACCTGCAAATTATTCATGCATGTATGGCTGTGTAACAACAAGTTACAAGAGATAGGTAAAATATTTTTAAATTTGGCGCCGAATATCTCTACTGAACATTGATTAATTATCACACCCTCTTGCATAGCGACCGGAATCCATGGAAAGTATACCATCAATTATCGACAAATGGCGCAATGGCTCCATCAACGGACGTTTTTTCCGTAAGCTAAAGGAAACAGGTAAAACATGTTCATGACATCTTATAATGGATCAACTAGCTGGAAGGACAATTAACTTTTGAAGAAATTAAATATAGTGTTAAAAAACGAATAATGAGAAGACTCCAGGGCTGGATCGATTTAGTGTTGAAATTTTGAGTTCTTCTTCGAAGATTTAGGATACACTCTTAAAACACAAGTGTTGTAATGGTAACATTTTCTAAGTGTTATACTCAATACAACATTTTAAAATGTTGAATACTAGTATTATAACATTTAAAGTGTCATAATCTTAAAGACTCTTCGGATTTTAACAACATCTACACAATGTTGTGTTATTTTCGCGCCATGCACGGTGGCGCGCGGAGACAGTGAGTAATTTGATTGGCTCTTGCTTCACGTGATACTTCTGCCATTGCTGGACCGAAAGCATGAGCCTGCCTGTGTGTGGGGAAATTCAACGTGCCGTTTCGGTAAGTTTGGTTGTTGTTATTTTGTTAATTTTCTTTGTAACTGATTGAATACATTATTAACTTGTTGTTATTGTTGATCTTGATGCTCTTCTCCTTTCCGGCACTCTGATTCGGGTGTTGGCAATCCTTGTTCGCACCATCATCGAGCGAGTCACCGAGTCGCCGAGTGCAACTGAACCGAGAAAGCTGAAATGTGAACATTTAGGCCTTTCGGTTATATCCTCAGTTCCGATCTGTAATTACCTAGTAAATTATGATTAAACGGAGATCTGGAAAATCCCCATACTATTATGTTTAAATTGTCATGGGTGGTAACATAACACATCCGATGTAATTGAATGAACAAATATATATGTGTTGGTGCCTGGGAACAAAGAACCTCTCATTTTTTTTCAGTTTGCCAAGGAGTGAAGTATGAGTGTGTTGACCCTGCAGTAGCCCCGGAAAAATGAGAAATTACAGGCGTCATTTTTATACAATTTTTGTTGTTGTTGTTGTTGTTTATCTGTAAATCCACTCTTAACTCGATGGGTATTTTTCACTGATGCTACAAGAAAAAATCACATGGTGCTATATTCCCAAAATGCTGTTTGTTCTCTAATGCTTGAGAAAGTAGACGGCGGGCGGTGTTCGATCGATCAATACGTGTTGTCAGACTCATTGATGCTGAGTAGGGCAACAAAACAAAAACAAACAAAAAAAAAGAGAAAAGAAAAAAAAGAAAAGAGACATACAATATACAGTGGTAAGGTAGATAGAAATACTATGTACATTATAAACTGGAGAAACAGGGTAATGTTATTTACAATCCTTGTACGGGTGGCATAGCTGATGCGACTAATTTAAATACATGTTCTAGGGAGGGTAGGTCTTTCCCAGGTAGTCACAGAATGCTCCCACTATCTTAGAATTGTGCTCCCTTGAGAGGACCTCACTGTGCCCACTTAGCACCTGTAGGTTGATCTCCCCCACAATAGATCCTTTCTCCCTGTTGGAAAGACACAGAGTCTGATTCACTATGTCCATCAGGGAATCACGTTCTTCCTCAAATCTCGAGCACTGGAAGACATAATGATGTACTGTCTCAGGCACATTGCAGACACTGCAGTCTGCTGACGTTAGGTTGGTGTTCAGCTTCACCTGATGATGTTTCAGTTTGGTATGACCACTGAGGATCTGGTTCAGGCAGCTTTGTTCTCTTCCTCTGTGTTTATGGAAAAACTTTCTGGTGTTGGTCTTCTTGATCACAGCCTGTACACAGCTTACCTTTGTGGAGTTTTCCAACCGCCGTTGCCATTTAACTACCGCCTTCTTCCTCATGTGTCGAAACACTGAGGATTTATCAATTTTCGTGTTACGGGTTCTGGATCGGTTCTCGTACAGATCAAATCTCGTGCACCTCTCACGTGCGCGCGTTCAGAGCATGTGGTGACTTTCTATGTGGATTGCTTATGTGTGGGGGAAGTTTAATTTGTCTGTCAAAATTTCTACTTCTTGGTGTAGTTGGAAGTATTTTTTATTTTTTTTAATTGCTTTCCGGGGTATATACTTCTAGTTTTCATCACACGGGAAGTCCATTTTATCGCCGACCAATATAGGTAAGGTAGCATGATTGATGACTATCATGTTCATTCCACGCAAGTCAGACGACAATCCCATTTCGACAGATGTGTTTATGTCATGTGACACGGGGCGCAGTCATTGGTTTCCTTCGACCGCCCCTCCCTATCTGCGAACTAATGTTCACAGTGAAATGGCAGCAAACTCGCGTCATTTCCAGTAAATCAGTGTCATCTTCTACATTTGACAGGAACTGTATAGGAAGATATATTCCTTTGTCATTTAGAAAGTGATCATATAACATTATTTTCGTTAGTTCTGGGATTACACTGTCTTAGTCTAGCACAGATTCTAGTGCTGAAAATTGGTAGACTCAAAAAAATACTGTTTTACGATCAATTTTTAAGCCACAGAAAATAAAGCTTCGTATGTATTCAGCTATATGGAAGCTATGTCATTACGATCATCGGAGGGGTAATCTGTGTTCGCTTTCAATACTGCCGGTCTGCTACCTTCTAATTTGTGGGAAGTTCGATGGCTGAGTGGTTTAGATCGCCGACATATAGTGCTAGCTGACTGTTAGGTGCATTACTCTGTGGGTCGCTGGTTCGAATCCCGCTTGGGAGTCGACCAATTTTACCATTTTTTTAATACTAAGATTCACGGGAATTCAAATACATGGATTCTCGCAACCCAGCTCTATGGGAATCCACGAGAATCCAATGCTATCATTTCTATGCAGATTGCTATTATTTTATGGGAATCTGTTGGATTCCCGTAAATTATTTTGCGGGAGTGCTGACGGGAATCGGATTTCCATGAAAAAACAAGCAGGGCATGAATTTACCATAAAACTTTGCTAGACCATCGGGCTGGTATATTTCATTACACTGAGCTGAAATTCTTGAATTACAGAGTGGCTGGTTAGCTAGCTTCAGAACTAAATTCAACCAGACAAGTTCTAAATTCACCAGCCACGGGCTGCCGGGCTTGTGGGAATTTCAAGCCCTGAGACTGCCCTACCACTGAACATATGTCTTTCCCTGCTCGCATACCTAAAGTCTTTATTATTTAAAGGTTGGGGAAAACACCTTGACATGCTTGAGGCCAATACCTCGTTGGGGTGTAGGGCTATGTCAACTTCAGTTTTTATATATTTATCAAAAAAGGACATCCACACGTACCCCAGAGTGCATGGATCTTTCAATAGCATCTATGGCTTCATTGTTCCATGATTTTCACAGCAACTTATTGCTTCGTTTTATGCGACGTACTAATCATTCAAATTATATATAGCCACTTCAAAATTTCAAAAATGAAACCTAGCTTCAAATGACATCTTCGGGGAAATATATTTTCTAAATGAAAATGGCATGTGGTGGCATATTTCCATGTAAAAGTCATACACAAATTGCAGGATTTGAGAGGCTAGTAGGCCTAGTTAATAAATCAAATTAAACTGACCGACACATAATCTAAACTGCTACTAGCAAGACACATAATCTAAACTGCTAGCATGTGCACATAAAACAGACCTCTGCTCTGGGCATTATGACCCTGCCATGTGTGTGCATGCTAGGAGATTGTGCATGGCATCAGACAATTTCATCTAATGTATTCATCAGTCAATGCATCTACATTCATGCAACTTGGATATGACTTTGAGATCGACGAAGTATGCAATCCCATGCTATTTTCATTTACAGAATGAATTTCACCGAATATGTCATTTGAAGCCATGTTTCATTTTGTAAATATTAGACTTCGAGTGGCAAATTTGAATGGTTACATAGTCGCATAAAACGAAGCAATAAGTTGATGGAAATCATGGAACATTCCAACAATGAAGCCATAGATGCTGTTGAAAGATCCATGCAGTCCGGGGTATGTGGGGATGTTCGCATTTTCCATAAGGCCGTTGTCAGTTGATAGGTTGTTTAGCTTGACCTTCTCCTGTCAAAACATACATGCTAGATGTTATAATTATTAATTATTAATTATTGAAGGTAAATTTTCTACCATGGACTCATTCCATATGAAATCAAAATAATCTCCCATTAGCCTGTTCCATAAAGCAAATCAACAGGACAATGTGTATAAGTATTCTCTAAAGAGACATTTTAAGTTTGCTTTAATTTAATTGAAACATTCTGTAAATAATTATGGTAGATAGTAAAACTCAAATGCACACACATTGTGTGAACAGAAATCAAGGGAAACAACTCTTACTTCAATGTGATTACTATAAAAGATATCTTGCATAACTTATTAACCGAATTTTCAACGTCAGAAGTCCCCTCTTATTGAAATCTTCTTTTATTTCTTTTACACTGACTGAAGATAGGGATTCTCTGTCCAAGGCAACGAATTTTGTATGTCCGTCGTCCTTAAGCTTACGAGAATTTTGACGTGCACGTCGACAGCATGTGTTGTAGTTGTTGTTGTGGGGACTGAAGACGTGAAGGGCTCGACCACTTCGCTCAAAAGCGTTTCATCAGAGAAATGGATGGTGAAATTAGGCACGATGTACCGACTGGTTGATGAGAAAACAACTGATCCATCAACCACAACCATGATGACTTTGGTACACAACCGTCTAAACTGCCGGAGTTCTAACTTTACTGCAACGTGCTCGACACGTGGGAATCCCCGCTAGAGATGCATGCCGGGATAACGACTTCGCCTCGTTTTGAAAGGGCTTCCCCCAAGAATGTGAACCAAAATGGCGGATTTTGATCGCCTCCGCGGTTGACAGCACGGTCAGCTCATTCGTTTTCATGGATTTGCTTACTTATTTTTTTTACGGCCAATAATTACTGATAATCAAAATACATGCGGCATTATTGATCTCCAAAATATTGATGTGGGCGGGACATGCGAAACAACCTATCAACTGACAACGGCCTAAATATATAAAAACTGAAGCTGACATAGCCCTATACCCATCGAGGTATATGCCTATAACTTGATCGAGGTGTTATACCCCTATCAAGGTATAATACCTCGATCAAGGTATTTTCCCCAACCTGTTTGATTCGGCAGGCAGGTCTGTGGGAGGACCGCATTCTTGTTCTTCTTGTGACTTCTTCTGTTGAAATACGCATGCAGGACAACCCTGCCTTCAGGCAATTGGAATTTTTTTTATATACTCGGTCACAGTGGAATCAAGTATTGCTTTGTTGATTTCCATCAGACAGTCCTATCCAGTCAATTGTCAATTAATATTTATGTAAATACATATTCATTTTCAGATTGATCAAGAATTTGCGAGCTATATTCAGAGGACACGGGGTCGAAACTTCTAACAAAGGCGATATGTACCAAACATATTGCAGATCGCAAAGATGTCACAAGAGTGAAGAGAGCAGTGGGCTCTGTGAGGAACTGCAGACTTGCAATGAACTCTCAGAAGGTAATATTTGCAAATCCAGATAATAATCCCTCAAGTAAATGGCTCCAGACTTCTGCGAGTAACACTAACAGTTCGATTGGAATAACAATTTTTAGCCTGATGCTTTTCATAGCAATGTATATTGTAATTTCCAGGTTGTCCTAACATGCAAACTGTCCAGTTACCAGAAAGCTTTACCATCCATGATAATCCAATAACCTATTCATGGGGGGGGGGTCCTCAGTGGCTGATTGGTGATCGCTAGCCCCACACTGCTGAAACGGCCTGTGTTCGAGCCCCGCTGGTGCATGTGTGAAAGTCTGCCTGTTACTCGCCGACAGCTGATGGTTCACTCCAGATACTCCGGCTTCCGAGTTCAAACTGGTTGTAACTATATTGGTGAAATAACTTTGAGTGTTACATTAAACCACATCCCCCCCCAGGGCCCCCACTTATTCATAAAGATTACTGCAGCATTCCATATCAGGGGTCGAAATTTACACCGGTTTACCTGTCTCTGACAGGTATTTTTTGAAAGAGACAGGTAGAGAAACAAAGTACCTGTCTCTATTGACAGGTAGTCAATAATTTTGTTTTGGTGTTCAAAATATATCTTCAGCAAAATTCATTCAAAACACCTGCTAATAAGTGCAAGTAAACAATGTGTCATTAATTTATTAGTGTCTTGCAACATCTAACTTTGTCATTAATCTCGAGTTACATGTTCATGTTACGATTGCATGTTCAGGTAATTCTTAAAGATTACAGGTAAACATTTTGGCCACCTGTCTTGAGTGACAGGTAAATTATTTTGAATATTTTGACCCCTGCATATGTTCAGCCTTAATATCCCTTCACCGAGAAGTAAAGAGAAGATATTTTGTGTCCATGCATTAACACTTTGAATATGGGTTGACATCAAATGTTAATATGATGGACAGTCTTGAGAAAACCATGAAATAGTTGAGGACAGTTTATGGCTCATGGTCAAAGTCCAGTTGTCTCAAACACCTGGCAACAGAAAGCCTCTTGGTTTTTGGGCTTGTCTTTTCACATACATCTGTTTATTGCTTGTTTGATATTGTATCCTCAATTACAGAGTATGGATTTCATTCCAAAATTTAGTAATACAATGCACAAGAATAACACTTCAATTCGTGCAGAACGAATTCCAAAGGAGACTAACATGTACATTCAGTTTTTGGACGGATTGCGAAGCAATAGCCGTCCTATGGCTTGATGTCTGGCTGGCTGGTTGTTCGTCATCAACATTTCAGGATAAGTTTTGTGTTCAAGATTTTGTAAAAGTTTGAGCTCTACCATGTATCCTGTGTACTAAGCTTCGCTCGACCCCATATACTGATATTCTCAGATGCCATACCAGATGCTGCATGGGCTCCACCCATTCACTGCACCCTGGGGGTATCTCCCCTCTTCCCCACATTCGGAACATAGCCTAATTCCCTCTATTTCCGAAACTAAGTCTCACCCGACTCCATATATGCTGATATTTTCAGATAGCATGATATCGGATACTGTCTTGACTACACTAGTCCACTATGACTGTCACCATATGAGTGAAACAAACTTGAGTGTGACATTAAGCCAAATCACCCCCCACTCGTCCACTACACCCTGGGGCATATCCCCGCCCCCGGAACTGAGCTTCACCCTGGCTGTATCTCCAAACCTAAGTTTCACCCGACCCCATATGCTGATATTTTCAGATAGCATATCTGATACTGCATTGATTGCACTCATCCACTACACCCTGGGGGCATATCCACCTGTCCCGCCACCCCCGGAACAGAGCTCCACCCTGTATCTCGAAACTGAGCCTTGCCCGACCCCATATGCTGATATTTTCAGATAGCATAGGCCGCTGATAATTAATGTTCCGTTTCCCGTAACCAGCCCTCATCTATATTTTGAGGGCAGATAATTAAAATCCATGAGGGATTTACATTTTCATGAGTAAAACTTACTCAGTTTCTTCATATTTATACACAAATGGTTTGCAAGTTAATAATTAATAATTATCGCACTCAGCATGTATATTTTTACCAGCAAGGTTACGAGAAACAAACAATTAATTAACAGTGGTCCTATGATATCTGATACTGCATTGATTTCCCTTATCCACTACACCCTGACTGGGTCCAAAAATTCGTAGACTGGGAACTTTTTCTGCTGATTCTCAGACAGGTCATCATTCTATTTTGGAATGTCAGAGTTGTCTCCCCTGTCTCCACTCTTACGTGAACAAACGTAAAATGCCCTTCAAGCAAGTATTTGGCATCAGATCACAATTAATCACTTCCGGGTCAGTGCCCACGACCTACATTGTTTAGAAATTTGAGAGCAGATCTTTATGGATTTTATGAGCTGCGATTTTTCAGCATTTCTGATACATCTGATATTTCAACTTGCAGATGAGTCTTCAAACTGTACTTCCTGGTGTTGTTTTGGGCCACTTTGGAAAAAGCATGGTGGATGAAGACATGATCAGTGAAGGGTGAGAAGGCTCCCTGTTTACAAATTGAATGACATTCTGCAGCACCAATCAGCTGTCGGTGGCGGTAATTTGAAATTTCCATGGTCAACATCTGTCAAGACTTCCACTGGTGATGTCCCACAAGGTAAATATTGACATGCCAGGTGGAGTTATGCATTGTGAATTTTCTGGATTTTTGCCGATTTTTAACGCTAATACATAACAAGTAACGGAATTAATAGTAGGCCGATGCCATTTTGCTCTCCGGCAGTTGGCGATGTGAACATGTATCACAGGAGCCGCGAAGCACATTTGAAAGTGGAGGGGCTGAACTCTATACCGGCCTTGTTAAATGTTGGACTGGTCTATCTAAGATAGGACTTATAACATTGATCTATAACAAGTGTGGGGGGGGGGGGGGGGCTCCGCGGCCCCTGTATCACACATTGTGAAGGCAAATATTCCATGCCCCAATCCATAGAGGAATGCAGTTTTCACCTGTATTATAGGATTGACCCGAGTATATGGTGGGGGTTTCCCTTGTTCAAGGATGTCGATGTCGAGGATTAGTTATCTTCTCAGAAATCATTTTGACAATCGATGCAGACAGTAGTTTTCTCATGGCATTTTCATAAGAACTTGGTATCTGGACCAAATCACCTTAACTCTTCCATCCACCGCGTAAGGAAAACCTGACCTTCGAATAAATATATGTATTTACCTACTACCTACCTAACTTGCTGGGGGTAGGGTTGTGCGACTAAGATTCTAGATTCTTTAGAAATTGGTTACACACTGTCATCACCATGTGAAGATGCTTAAGTGCATATATCTTGAGTTAGATTGAACTTCAGTTACTATTAGACTGGTTGATTGCAAATTTTGAAATAGAATCATCTTACACTCTTTTTCAGGTTGGAACCAGTGCAGTTCACTACCTAGAGGCAGGAGGTCACAACCATATGTCCTTTGCCTGGGAACGAGTAATGCAGTATCCTAATATTTCATCATCATCGACAGCGTTGCGATACCTTGCAGGAATGACATAACTTTTGCAGTTGATAGGCTTTTCGAGCTGCATAATAAATTCAATCTGGAATAACCTCATTCTTTTTACTCCTCGAGACTATGACTCTGAGACTCTAAGAGAGACTGCCAATCAGATTTAGAGAGTCCCTTATAAAAAAGTACCATGGTTTACCATGAAAAGTACCATGGTAAAGCATGGTTTACCATACATTCTATGGTAAAAGTATGGTTTACCATGGTACAACATGGTTTACCATGGTACAGATGTGATTTACCATGGTGTGACTATGGTTTACCATGGTGCGAGTATGGTAAACCATGGTACGACTGTGGTGAACCATGGTACAGGTATGGTTTACCATGGTGTGACCATGGTGCAAGTATGGTGAACCATGGTAAACTCTGATGTACCATGGTGCAGGTATGGTTTACCATGGTAAATCTTTGACTATCTATAACCCATGAACTGAAACATGATCCAATAGTAGATTTGAATTAATACATAACAAGTCATTGTGATAAGAAAATACATGAATTCACTATTTTTTTATTATTATTTCCAGTGTTCAGTATTTACAAAATAGTTTGATAAAAAAATGTGAATACTAAAATAAGTAATATCCATAATTTACACTAAACAATATTATGAAACAATATCCTCAATACACATTTAGTCATTAATTTCCATATGAAGTAAATTCCAACATAATTGAAACAATTATTTGATTATTTTACAATGACATACAATTGTGGAAAATGTGAACTGTAAAGGAACTGAACATTTAGAAAATGCACAATATCCAATTAAGTTTATCTATTGGCCGAAATACAAGGGGAGATAATCCTGTCTGGAAATAACAGTTCATGGAAGATCACGTGTCCTCCAGAATCAAAACGAGGCTTCATTGACAGAAAAACAAATATGGCGTCGGGATTGTTTCTAACGAAGGAACAGGTTTGAGAAGGAGCATATGCGTTGGTCGTGAATGTTATAGTCATATAATTGGACATATTTGTACAAAGTGAATACGAGTAAGAGACTGTGATGCTGTATCGCCCGTCATTATTCCTTAATTACGTCCATTTAGTGCACATTTGTCAGCAAGAACGGACATGTCGAACTTTGACACTTTCGACTCGGCCCGACCGGTGAGTAGATTTTGCATGGCGGGTGGCCAGCTAAGCCGCCTCGTGTTTGCAGGTTGTTTACAACAACTTCCTGTCGGTATATCATCTCTACATAGCAATCAACACTGATACCGTCTATACCTTCGCTGCATACCCACGTGAAATCATGGCATCCAAACTGGCACTGTTTGAATTCGTTAATGAGGACAATGTTCTCGATATTGGAGATTCGTCTCGCATAGTTGGTGTGCGCAAGGAGCTTCTCAACAACGAATCCTGGAATTTCGATTCAGTGTGCGAGGTCCGGTGGCCAGGGAAGAATGGTCGAATCGATATTGTTGCAGCCAGGGTTATGAGATTTGATGGTAAGTTAGCACGGTTAGGCGCTGTCAATGTCATACATGTATAAATTTAAGCTCTGATATTAACCCTCTGAGTTACTCTTGTTATTTAATAACTAGTTGAAGGTAATTGTATATACTTTTGTTAATTTAAAACAAAAAATACCTAGCTGCATGCTAACCAAGTTTTGTATATAACAAACATAATTCCTTTTACAAATGTTAAACAAAACATTCCATCAGTTTTGTCTACAAATATGGCAAATTAAGTTTCTTCAGAAAAGCCATTATAAAACTAACCCGTTTTATATTTCATTGAACTGATTCATACTTGAAATGTAAAAATGTGATGCTAAATGTGGACCCCATATTTTCTATGCTTAGTTTTAATTATTATGTGAGCTCAATTCAATGGCAAACTATACATTTATTTCAGAGGAGAGATCAGAACTGAAAAGTATCCTCGACAGGCTGTTGGATGGAGAGGATATCGCTGTTATCCGAGAGAACCGTGGCAACCTTGGACGAGGCCACAGGGTTAAGCGTACAGCTGCAAGAGCATCATTGAGCTCTGATGAAGAGGTATATGACCAATCCTTTTTCAGGTTTTATTTTTTCTTTTCATTTTCATATACCCGTATGGTAAAAAAGGCAATATCAGTGCTTGTATTGTGACATTTTGTAAAGAAATACATGTAATGTGGTTATAAATCAAGATAAGCTAATATGCTAAACTGTATTTCAAATTCAGAATGAGACACCGGCTGTAAAACGGAGCAAGAAGAGCGCTGGTAGAGCGGCAAGTGAGAAGAGATCAGATAAGGATATCCTTTCTATCCTCAAGGAGAGAAATCAAATGAAAGCGGTAGGTGACATTCTTGTCCCTTAATTACTACACTGGAATTGCAAACTGTTTTACATAATAAACTGGAGGTAATTAACATAGGAGGAAGGTTACTCCGAAAATATTTGGAACAAGCATCGAAATATTGATCCCAAGATGCTTGTTCCAAATATTTTTGGAGTAACCTTCCTCCTATATTATGCAAAGTTAATCAGTGGATCCACACGATTTTGGTAATTAATGTATGGTTTATTGTGTAAATTAAATAGGCGACCATACACATATCTGCCAAAATGCTACACTTTTTTATGGTTTACAGTTTTGATGTTATTTACTGAAAGTGACCTTATTCTACTTCCATTTCTGGAGATATGTTATGTCCATCGGATTAATGCTCACAACTGTGATTGAACCACTGCTACAATCAACAAACTCCTTCTGCTAACAAATGTGGGTTGTTGCCTTGAAATAATTTAATTATATATTTTTCCAACAGGCAAGCAGAAACAGTCCAGAAGTGGCAACACAGCTGGCTGTGGAAGATCTCCGAAGGGAAATAGGAAGCTTGAAGCGGACTGTGACCGACCTGCAAGAGACCAATAAGTCACTTCTTGCTCTTAATGAGTCACTGGTATCCACAGTCAAGTCTTTAGCGGGTTGGTATTATTGTCTTAATGCAGTGTTAAATTCCCTATATGCTTAAGGGTTATCAGGCGACATCCAATAATGTAATTAATGAGAGTTACAACTTCCCCAGCAAGCACAACAGTAGTTATGATGTGAATTTCAACTGTAAGAGTGATTGTGTGTATAGCCAAATTGGTTAATACTTTTAAGGAATTCTTTTTCAGTCTCTGCATGTGGGCTCTTTTCAAGATATTTAAAAAATTTTCTCTGTACACAGGTCTTCCGGCAGCCGTAGACAGATTGTCAAATTTATTTGCAACCCGGTCATCTGATAGCCGACCAGTCATTGATCGACCCAGCCAGTGTGCCATCTCATCGACACCTCACCGATCTTCTCGCTCTCCATATCGGCCACGATCCCCGACTCCACCACCACGATCCCCGACTCCACCAAACTCAGAAATATCAAGAACTGTGCATCCTGTGTTCATCAAATTATTTATGTTTAATGTTTTTAATTTTGCAGAAACCGTGCAGAAGTTTTTTAAAGAAAAAACAGACGCTGAGGTGCATTATTACATGCGAGAGAAACTGAATAACGTGGCCAAGACACTGAAGAGGAGAGAAGACAAGAGATTATAATCATTATTATAGTGACACAGCTTAAAATCTACATGTATTGTATTGCACGCATGCTGTTTTAAATAGTAACTCTTCAGTTAAAATAAAGTCTATTGTATATTATGTCATTCCTCTTGTGTTTCATTCACCGTTTCACTACCATTGTTGCTCATCATGAATGAAATATATAATGTTACGCCTATGGAATGGAGCTTGTTTCGTCTAATTCCAGCTTAAAACAATTGGTATTTTACTTGGATTGAAATCCAGCCAATCAACAAGGCGCCATCACACTTCATTGACCAATCAGATAACTGTATGGAGCTACCCCCTTATAAAAAAATACTATGGTTATTACCATGGTAAAAACCATGGTAAAAACAATAGTGTTTTGGGCATGGTATTTACCATGGTATTTACCACGGTATTTACCATGGTATTTACCACGGTATTTACCATGGTATTTACCATGGTAAATACCATGGTAAATACCATGCCCAAAACACTATTGTTTTTACCATGGTTTTTACCATGGTAATAACCATGGTATTTTTTTATAAGGGGAGTTGATCACCAAAATCTGCGTTGTCTCATGTCAAAGCTCTTGTGTTCGGTGAATTCTGATTGTGTCAGGTTTTGTCTGGATCACCATCAGTCTGTGACTCATTTGGACTGAAAATATTCCACTCATACATTCACTTAGTAGTAGTTGTTTTTACCAACATATTTCAAGAATGAGAAGGCTTAGGCTTTCTTGGGGTGTTGTCCTCATATCAACAGGGGATACGTTGGTCTGTTTTCACAATACCACCATATCTCAAGAATGATTATGCCTAGTTCACACATGCATGTGATCGAATGAAAGAAATCTGTGTGATCAACCGATTTTTGGGTTCAATCCTGAGCAACCTTGTCTCGCATATGCAAATGGACAAGAAGTCCAAAATCAGTGACATTGACATTTAACCCATTCTGGATCAGAAGTGGCCCATTTGTCACCCATTATTGTTTTACCACCATGTTACAGGAATAATAAGCAATGATGAAATGCATTCTGGTCATGGGTTACATTAAATGTTTGTTTGTTTCTCATGACCTTGCTTGTAAAAAGAGACGTACTGAGTGCGACAATTATTAATTATGGATCCTCCAAACCAAATGCTTGTAAATATGAAGAAAAGGAGATCTTTTGAAAATTTTAAGTCCCATATGAACTCTAATCATTTGCCCTTACATATAGATGTGGGAGGGTCATGAAAAACTAAGTAACAGTGAACTTAATGAATTTTATTGTGAAAATATATTCATGAACACTTCCCATATTGTTGCATTAAAAAAGCAGTAAAGCATACTCTTGCATTATTTTTTATTCTTGTTTGTCATACAATTACAATTGGAGGGATGCTTATTTTAAAATGTAACTTTGGTACTTCTGCAAGTTTGTCATATCTAACTTAAAACTTTATAAAATTGATACCCTGCTTCTTGCTTAACAGGTCTTAACGATACATTGTCAGAAATCTGTTTAGTTCCTTGCATTACTACAATTATGTCCTGCAGATGTCAAGGGGTCAGACTTCAATCTCGCTCCTGTTTTATTCGTCTGTGACTGAATGCAAGTGAACTTTATTTTGGTATGTTATTTAAATCATTATCTTGAATATGACCAACACTTACACAAGTACCACAGTTACATTTCCACAGCAATTCATCTCTGGGGGAGTTGAAAACCAATCATAGAAGGATTACTGTGTTGCTGTTGCAAATTTTAACAGGCAATTTTTGTGAATGTCTTAAAAGTAGATGGTACGATAAGGCGGCATAAGTATACATGGTGCAGTTGAAATCAAAAAATTAAAATGTCCTAAAAATGATTGTTTTAATCTAATGACGAGAAAATATATGTATACAATATTATGTGAAAGTTCTAGCTTGATTGTATAAGATTATAGTTCTCACATGAAAGTTCAACTGCACCATGTAAATAGGCCAAAATGCCACCTTATCATATGCCATCTCCTTTTTGAATACCAACGCTTACAAAGTGTTGAATCCCAACACTTGCAAAGTGCTGAAAGTCAACATTTACCAAATGTTAAATATGGACACAAATCCAACACTTACAAGTGTTAGAATTCAACATTTATAAAGGTTAGAAACGAGATCATAACACTTTTAAAATGTTGAAATCCAACACTTTACAAAGTGTTGAAACCAGCAACACTTTCGAAAGTGTTGAAACCAGCAACACTTTCGAAAGTGTTAAATTAACATTTACAAATGTTTTCCCTCCTCCACACTTATCAAAGTGTTGTATACAACATTATAAATGTTGTATACAACACTTTAGTTTTTAGAGTGTACTTTTATCGGAAAGCATTAACAATGGTTATTCTATAAAAACTGAGAAATGACTGTGTGACTGAGAAATGTCAGTCACACAAAAACAGTGAATAATCACGTGCCTTTCAAATGGATATAAACCAGGACAATTCCTTAAACCTTGGAGGCCCATCAGTTTACTAAATGTTCAGTACAACATTGCATTAGCGGGTATAGCAGAAAGAGTAAAAACGAAAAAAAGGAAAATAAAAAACGAAAAAAAGGCTTCATTAAGAATAGAAATATTGGAGGCAACATTAGATTAGTTTACCATATTATGAAATACACAGAAGAGGAAGAAATAGCCGGCTGTCTGTTACTGATACAGTTTGAAAAAGCGTTCGACACTATATCTCGACGTTTTCTACAGCAAACACTAATTTTATTTAATCTAGGTCCTTCGATGTAGAAATGGATAGATACACTCGAGTCAGAAATGGATAGGTACCGCTGCGCGCTCGTTGTACATCACTTGTTGAGAGCTGATAAATCGTGATGTCCCACTCTATAAGGGATCGTTCCCATTATTCGTTTTTTCTTCAGTCGCGATTTTTCTTCAATTTTCTCGATTGAAAAACGATCATTCGCGAATCAGTCGCGAGGATATCGAGAAAAAAAGTGAGAAAAGACGATTAAACCTTTTCTGGAAAAAAACATTCTCTCGCGATATCGTTTTTGAATCGTTTATCCATGCGCGATCCGTTCTTGATCGCGAATCTTCAATCGCGAGAGAATCGTTTTTTTCAAGGTGCGAGAGAATCGTGAGGCGGAGTGATATTTGACACATAGGCCGTGTTGCCGTCGTACGCCGCTCTATCCGCGAACCGGGAGCTACATGTAATGTTGATTGCGGAATTGTCGATGGAAAAACCTATATTACTATACTATACTGTATAAATGCGTAAGATAACCGAATAATACATATGATTCACGATCTATAGTCTCCTACAAGCCGAAGTAGGGCGTATGCTGGAAATATCTATACACATACCTGTACCATGTTTCCTGTGACGTCCGCGGTCAGATTTACTCTGGCGAAGCGTAAATGACAAAATTACATGTTTATTTAATAATCGTGTGAGCCCACAATGTGTTAATGTTCAGTCATTCCCTTCATACGTCCGATAATTTCTTCATATATTCATGCAACTTGGTATAAACAATACAGGATGATAGTCGCAAATCTTGTTTTTGTAAATACCGGGTATAGGTCATAAGTGGATTTGAGTTCGTCGTTGATTGCATTATCAGAATGATTATGGCACAGACTTTATAGAGGTGTGAATGGGCGCACGGCGATAACTCAGAACAGCTTAGCCCTCCAGCCGAGAATTTCTAGATTAATTAAGGTGAAAAATGGTGTAATTAAATATGTATATTTTGTTATGGTAAAACATATATTAGGAAAGGGTATCCATTCATGTTTTGGTACAGTTTTTAAACTATTGAGATGTGAATAAGTTCACAAAATCACCCAGTTAATTTTATTGATTATAAGAATATTCGCGGCAGTGATTTCATATTTATATTAAATACATATCACAATGGTGATTGAATCTTATATAACGGTTGGATTCGCATATGTACAATACTTTTTTATTTTAATTTTACATTTTGATAAATGAACTATGATTGATTCCAAAGGGAAGCTCAAGCCAGAAACCACCTGAATATTATATAATTTCATCTCATACCGGATTAACCAAGCTGGCAAGAGAAAAAAATTTCTCGTCCGAGTACGATCATCGGTTAAAAATTTCGTTTTTTTTCCGCAAAACTGAAGATTTAAATGTGGGATTTGAAAACCTGTCGGACAGAGAAAGACGTTTTATATTCATATTGTATATTAAAGCAGTCATTTCTCATATAGTATCATACACGGTGAGGGGCGTTGTTTGATGCCTCAGCAACCAAGTCACGTGACCTGAATTATACAGGCCTTTTGAAACACATCTCCGAATCGTCAAGGTTTCCTTTTTAGCCAAAGGCGAGACCTTGATCATCTTGCCAAACAAACCGCTTTTCCCTTATATATTTTCCCTTTGTATTTATTAATTTTCATAATTTATTGAAAATATACGTATTCATCTACCATCAAATATCCCACAAGCCAGGCAACTGTGGGGTTTTGCACTTATGGACTCCCACTTAGGGAGTCGCACAACAAAACTCCCACCCAGGGAGCTCCAGAAAAGATTAATTCACACAACCAAACAAACAAGCAAAAATATAATGACAGTTGTGAAAAGTTTTACAATAGCCCGCGCTATATATTAATAATTAAGTGCTTTCGAAGACTCAAAAGCCCCGTATGACTATGTTATATTCAATACA
>JAVTVY010052565.1:0-27552 GCA_036873755.1 Hanleya hanleyi
CCCCATAGAACTATATATTTTTTGAAAGAGTAGGCTCTTGACATAAAGCCGAAACAGATGTAAGCCTTGTTGACGAAAATCAGGGTCCTCATAACCCATACTGAACTTGCTTCAAACTTCAGGAAAATCCTCTAAAATTGGTCCAAAATGGGTAATATTCCCCCTCCACCAAAGAAAAAACTTGTTATTCAATTGTCCTGAGACTCACCGACAGTGTGCCCAGTCCAAGGACCAACAAAAATTGGCAAAGAAAATAGGGTGTCGACCACGCGGTTTTCAAGCTCCATTTTACACCGTAAAGTATGCCATGTGCTCGTAAGCTGAAAATGGCCCCAATTCACGGCCACACTTTCACACTTCCATCTGCATAGTGAGGCATGGGCCAATCCTACTGGCAAAATACCATGTACTGATTTGAAGCAAATCAACTAGTCAACTGAATGATATCACAAATATCAATAAACAAAAAGCCAACAAAAATTCTCATGGGGTCAAACCTGGCGGAATTTTAATTTTCATGAAATTTAGAGAGGGGACAAAAATCCGCAACTATGGACTGAGGCCTTGGACGGCAACTTTCCACTGAAGAGGAGCCGCGGAAGGTCAGACCCAGTGAAGATGAGCCCGGGGAGACGAACGCCACTGGTGATGCGATGACGGAGAGCCCGCCTATACCCACAGTTCAGAAGAGCCTGGATATCCAGCCGGACCCCACCGTTACGGTTTCGAGTCATACGCCTGACAACATCGAACATTTTCTGGACGAGCCCATAAATGTTCCTAGCGATCTGTTACAGGACGCCCATCCAGTGAGTGACATCTATCGGCGCCATTGGTCCATGATACGGCAATGTTTCAACCGTCATCGCCCTATTCAAGATATCTACAATTTCCGACTGACCGACCTCGCCCGTCTACATAGCTACGTGGAAGCCATCTTCAACGACCAAACTACGGCCTTCAGATTGAATCTGGCGTTTGGTTATGTGCTGCAGCATAAGGAGACAGTCCAAGTCCGATACTTTTACCCGAGCAGGAACATCCAGGTATTTGACGAACCGTTTACCATCATTAACCGAGTGTCGCTAGAGACGATGCTGGAGAAACTGGACACCGTGGATCCCTGGGAATGGGCCCAACAACAACGCCCCAACACCAAGTGGACAGTGGAGAAGGTTACCAATGTCACGTTTTTCGTTACCAAGCTGACCGACCACCCCATCGGCTGAATGCTTCACCCATGCACTGATGAATACCATAACATGCCGTACATACTCTATATGTCTACATGCTGATCGTTGACTTGAGCTCAGTAAACACTTGTACCTAATGTGACGGTGCGTTAAATAATAAAACATGGTGTTTGATATTTCAATTTGTTTTGCTGTGAACATACTAAACATGCCCAGGGCGGCTCCCCCAGCCTGGGTATGATGTAACATTGGGGATAATAAACTGTATGAACATTGCTGAACTTGTTGTTATTCACGACAACGGCTATCCGATTGTATAATACAGAACATATATTGTATAATACAGGACATATATGGTACAATACAGGACAGATAAGGTATAATACAGCAGAGATTTTGTATAATACAGGACATATACTGTATAATACAGGACAGATTTGGTATAATACAGAACATATATTGTATAATACAGCACAGATTTGGTATAATACAGAACATATATTGTATAATACAGCACAGATTTGGTATAATACAGGACAGATACTGTATAATACAGTACAGATTTGGTATAATACAGAACATATATTGTATAATACAGGACAAATATGGCACAAAACAGGACAGATTTGGTATAATACAGGACAGATATTGTATAACACAGGACAGATATTGCATAATACAGCACAGATATGGTATAATTCAGGACAGATATGGTATAATACAGCACAGATATGGTATAATAGAGGGCAAATATTGTATAATACAGCACAGATTTGGTATAATACAGGACATATATGGTACAATACAGGACAGATATGGTATAATGCAGCACAGATATGGTATAATAGAGGAGAAATATTGTATAATACAGAGCAGATATGGTATAATACAGGACATATATGGTACAATACAGGACAGATACTGTATAATACAGGACAGATTTGGTATAATACAGAACATATATTGCAGAATACTGGACAGATATTGTATAATTGTAACACCGGTCTCCCACGTGATGAACATGGGCAGTGCCACGTTAAAGAGAGTGAGCTAGGGTGCGATTACATATGACCGTATCATAACTACATTCTCAACCCAGGAGCTCAGACAAACACAGTGGATGTGATATGGATATTAAATGAGCTTTATTAATATCTAATCCATATCAATTTTGAATAAATGTGTACTACTGTGTGTTTAAAATAATTTTGAAACATTAATTTCAGGATAATTTCGAATTTCAGGATAATTTCGGGTCTGCCCTAAAACCAGCCCGTTTAGCTGTCATCATGCCGAGGTCGCTGGGCATGATGGCTCTATTGCTCGTGATGGAACCTGGCTGCTGCACCTATATAGTGGGAAAACATTTTACCCAGGCTGTAGTGACCGCCATCAGTAACAGTGGAGCAAAGAGCCATGCACATACAATATGCATGGTTTATTGTCGACCTATAGAATCTCCATTTGCCACAGCACAATCAAATACTAAAAAAATCACTTTTGAACATACTCTAACATCTATGTGAAGACCTGGAAATACTGTATATGAGCATCATATCTTAAGCACGATTTACAGAATTACAACCTAACGTATCAGCACGATTTACAGAATTATAACCAAACGTCGTATACGGCACAGAACATATACTATTAAAAGGAGATCGATAGAAAAGCGTATGTACCCAAATCACTGATCTAGCATATGGTGCTGTGGCAACTGGTAGACTCAACAAGTCGGCAAGAATAGCACTCAACAAGTGACGTGAATGATATGGTTCAATCATTTAAGATAATTACTCAAATGTTTATACAAATCTACCAATCATAACAACTGGATATAAAGCTGGGTGCAAATGAAGTATATGCTGTGTATACTGGAGTGGTTAAAAAAGGAACAGCCCGTGAATGAGCTGGACATAATTAGATAAAACCACATGGTGCAGAGAGGGGGGAAAACGGTCCCTCTCAGGTCTATTAAATAGCACTTCTTGTCACTGAATAAATGATAAACCCAAGTTACCAATTAGTCTTAACATGATGCTCGGTCAATCATGAAAAAAAAGACCATATCAACCGAGTGATAGATTATCTACAATTTAGACTTTAAGCGACCATGTGGTGTCTAGACAAAGGATGGATATCGCCAAACAGAAAACCAGCCAAAATGCACAGCACAACTTCATTAAGTTAACATGGAACTTCCAACATGTTTACAAATACAGTAGATTATAAATTCAATGAAATAAAGATAACTTCTCACCTATATAGTGGAAAAACATTTTACCCAGGCTGTAGTGACCGCCATCAGTAACAGTGGAGCAAAGAGGCCGGCTTAAAGATGCTAGTCAGTTTTAAAGACTTGATCATGTGACCCCATTAATTCCAAAGTAAAGTTTGAGGCTCTATACGGGGTGACTCAAATGTCGACTCAATTAGTAACCACTCAGAGAGTAACCAGTCTCTGAGGGATTACATAATACAGGACAGATATTGTATAATACAGCACAGATATGGTATAACACAGGACAGATATTGTATAATACAGCACAGATTTGGTATAATACAGGACAGATACTGTATAATACAGGGCAGATTTGGTATAATACAGGACATAGATGGTATAATAGAGAACAAATATGGTACAATACAGGGCAGATTTGGTATAATACAGGACAGATATTGTATAACATAGGACAGGTATGGTATAATACAGGACATATATGGTATAATGCAGGACAGATGTGGTGTAACGCAACAAAGATGTGGTATAATGTGTGACAGATATGGATGGTCCATCTCTACACCAAATACCTTCCTTCACTGCCCCAAAATGCCCACTTTCACTACTACTCCTGCTGATGACGTCACCGATGACGTCACAGATGACGTGAACATCCCTCAAATCGGGATGTACACCCCGAGAGCTACAAGATAACACCTCTCACGACACAATCGGACCAAGGATGGTCCCTCTCTACCCCAAACACACCTCCACGCACCGCCAAAATGGCCACTTTACGTACTACACCCAACTGCGCATGCGCAGATTGACGCGACTTGCACTTTAAAACACGCCATTCTGACTCTACTTCTGACCGTTTCGCTCCGGGACCCTTCCCATCGTGTTCTAAATGACGAGACGTGAAAAACAAGACCAAACAACCCATATCACAATGAACGTGTGTGAATTTCCCAGGTTGGACCTATCCCCCATAGCCAGCCTATGGAGCTATATGAGCCTATATGGTACTTTTCCAAAAATTTCGCCGTTTCGCTCCGGGACCCTTCCCATCGTGTTCTAAATGACGAGACGTGAAAAACAAGACCAAACAACCCATATCACAATGAACGTGTGTGAAGTTTCCAGGTTGGACCTATACCCCCATAGCCAGCCTATAGGCCTATATACAGACCTCGGTGACTTTTTCCAAAAATTTCACCGCTTCGCTCCGGGACCTCTCCCGTTGTGTTTTTCTCGGCGAGACGAGAAAAACGAGACCCCACAACCCATAGTAAAGCCCACAAAAAAAATTTGACCACCCCTCCCCCCATATAGCCAGTATGAGCCTATATACAGACCTCGGTGACTTTTCCCAAAAATTTCACCGATTCGCTCCGGGACCCTTCCCATTGTCAAAAACGAGACCCCACAAGCCATAGTAAAGCCCACGAAAAAAATTGACCATCCCCATACCCCATACAGGCATTTTCCCGCTTTTACAGTAGGCCCACTTGGACGGATAGAGCGGAGATGTGGATGATCTGTTGGCCTTCTTTGGAAAACCTTGTTCTCAGAGGGCATCCTCGACATCTACACTCATGGAGATTTAGCCCCTCTCCTCCTGTGTCACTGCTGATCTGGATGTCCGGGCCACTCCGGCAGAACATCTGTAAGCAATCACACTAGGACAGCGAATCACGGGCGATCCGGGGGGTCATCATGGAAATGGTAGACTGATTACACAATCCTCCTCCTGATTCTGGTGTAACACCATCTGTATGATCGCAGAGAATCAGAGAAAATGAATAAGCCAGAAAGTTGTCCGTTTGGCATTCACTGCCAAAGCTTGTGGGTCGAGGATCCTGTCCAGTCGTGATAGAAGCGGTCTGCAATCACGTTCAGGCGACCAGGAACATGTCGTGCTCTCAGCTCACAGTTGTGGATGTGAACAGTCCCAGGGGGGCCTGCCAGTGTGGAGGTGAAGTCCCATGAGGGCTTACCACTGTGTGGATGTGAACAATCTCTGGAGGGCCTGCCAGTGTTTGGATGTGAACAGTCCCAGGAGGGCCTGCTACTGTGTGGATGTGAACAGTCCCAGGAGGGCATGCTACTGTGTGAATGTGAACAGTCCCAGGAGGGCCTGCCACTGTTTGGATGTGAAGCGTCCCAGGAGGGCCTGCTACTGTGTGGATGTGAAGAGTCCCAGGAGGGCCTGCTACTGTGTGGATGTGAACAGTCCCATGCAATTGCAGGAGGGCCTGCTACTGTGTGGATGTGAAGTCTCAGGAGGGCCTGCCATTGTTTGGATGTGAACAGTCCCAGGAGGGCCTGCCACTCTGTGGATGTGAACAGTCTCAGGAGGACCTGCCACTGTTTGGATGTGAACAGTCCCAGGAGGGCCTGCTACTGTGTGAATGTGAACAGTCCCAGAAGGGCCTGCCACTGTTTGGATGTGAACAGTCCCAGGAGGGCCTGCTACTGTGTGGATGTGAACAGTCCCAGGAGGCCCTGCCACTGTGTGGATGTGAACAGTCCCAGGAGAGCCTGCCACTGTGTGGATGTGAACAGTCCCAGGAATACCTGCCACTTAAAGGGATAGTTTTGGAGACAGAGGGTGGGGTTTGCTGCCCGGCGGTGGAGACATACTCCTGAGGGTTGTGCAAGATCCTGGAATATATAAGAATATGGGGTCGGGCAAGGCTTAGTTTGAGAGATAAGGGGATGGGGCTTGGTGCCCCGGGTTGGGGGCATGTTGTGGTATCCTGAGAATTATCCTCCTTTGACCATATTGCGATATATGATGCAAAAGACTGTAATAATTGGGAGGACTGGGCAGGAGTCCAGAGGTCGGTAGCCATGATGTAATTTGTGTTGATGTACCAGAATACACTCCTCATTTATCGGACCAATTTGACTTGTTTCCTCTATCCATCGGGTACTCTGCTTATTACAATATTTGGCGACGAGATACAGTGTAGTCGATGGTTTGAATAAGAGTAGCAGGACATAAGCTCATGGAATATCTGAGGGCAGGGGGTTGGGGGAGGCTTAGTTTAGGAGATAAGAGGATGGGGCTTGATGCCCCGGGGTGGGGACATGGTCCCGAGGGTAGTGGATGGGTTGAATAAGTGTAGCATGGTATAAGCTCCAGGGATATACGAGAGGAGGGGGTCGGGCGAGGCTTAGTTCAGGAGATAAGAGGGTGGGGCTTGGTGCCCCGGGAGTGGGGACATGTTCCCGAGGGTAGTGGATGGGTTGAATAAGTGCAACATCAGGTAAGATTTCAGATGATATCAAGGTTCGGGGGGCAGGGCTTAGTTCAGGAAATATTGGGTGAGGCAGAGAAGCTGTAAATAGAACATTTTTTAAAGTCGAGTCAATAAACAGATATGAAGTTCATCAAAATGACCGCTATCCCAGTTAAATAAGTAAAATAAATGCATGGGTTATATTTCACAACAGCTTAAGGAGGTTCGGGAAAAGAATATTTTAATTCTTTCGAAAATGAAGTTATCTCTATGTAAGATTTTTATATATATCTGATCAAAAATATTTGAAAAAAACCCATCTTTTGCACAAAGATATATCGGTTGTCATGGTAACGGCAGTCATCTTGGATTTGGCGCCTAATTTAGGAATGCATTCTATGCTAAAGTAAGAGCTAACTTAATCAAACTTGTAGGGTATTTGTTCCTTGGCGCAAATAAGAAGTTTCAAGCAAAACTATCCATTGGAGGGAGGGAGGGAATTTGGCTTAATGTCACACTCAAGTTTGTTTCACTCATATGGTGACAGTCAGTTTGGTTGGTGGAGGAAGCCGGAGTACCCGGAGAGAACCACCGCCCTTCGGTAAGTAACTGACAGACTTTCACACATGGACCAGCTGGGTTCGAACCCGTGCCGGTTCAGCGGTGTGAGGCTAGCGGTCACCAGCGAAGCGCCTTAGACCACTCGGCCACCGAGGGCCCTTATCCATTGGAAACGAAATTTGAGCCGTTTTACTGATTTACATCAAATAGGCCTGGTTAGTGTTTAAAACAGCTCAAATTTTACCATGGCAACCGATATATATATATATCTTTGTGCAAATGATTTTTTCCAAATTTTATATCTGCTTCATTTTTGAAAGAATTAAAGATGTAATCAGTCTCAAATCTAGGCTGGAATCGATGTCTCTCAAACTCCGTGATAGTATCATATGTTAAGACAGGTACAAAATAAAGCATGTTTGACCACAAGGGAATATCTATTTCATTTTGGATATACATGTATATCTTATCTCTTGATAAGGATGAAATACGACGAAGACTATGTGAGCGGAAACACATCCTAAAGCATGTGGTGCCTCACGTGCAGCGGATCACAGTTTACAGCTGATAGTTGTAAAATCCTTACACTATTAATGCGCGAGGTATTAGGAGTTCAACGGAATACAGGAGCCGCGGAGCACATTTGAAAGTGGGGAGACTGAACTCTATACTGGCCATGTTAAATGTTGGACTGGTGCGATCCCAAAAAGTGGGGGGGGGGGAGGCTCCGTGGCCCCTGGAATGGGCCGAGCGGTCGCAAATGACACGAGCCCATGACCACATGATATGGCTCAGAAATATGAGCAGGTAGATTGATCACTAGAAAAAATTGTATCTCTACAGAAAGTACATGTGATAGAATCTCAATCAAAGGGAGTAAATCTATATTAGGGATGCCTAAATATTCCAGTGTTATAGCTGCTATGTGTGAAGTTGGAATTTACCCCATTTCAGTTGATATTCTATTACAATGTCCCGATACTGGGCCAGGTTACGTGAATTGCCAGAAGACCGGCTGCTTTGGAATGCTTACCAAGAGGAGTTGAACCTCATGACTTCAAAATCCAGATTCTCTTGGAATGCGAAAATATTCAATTTGTTACAAATTCTAAACCTTGAACATTTGTGGACTCATACAAATTTACATTTTGTTATAAATCAAATTAAATCAGCCCTCCAACACTCATTCTTATCCAGAACTGGTCTGTCTCCTGGTAAAACCACTAATTCCAAACTGGATACATATTGGATAATTAAGGAACATATGGGTATTGTTAACTACCGCAATGATGTAGTAATGTTTAAGCACAGGAAAGCTCTCACTGGTCTTCGAACAAGTTGCCATTCTCTTGCCATTGAGACTGCAAGGTACTCTACAATTGAGATTCTGAGATAACTTCGATGTTGTAGTGAATGTCCTGGACAGGTAGAAGATGAATGGCATTTTCTAACACAATGTTCGTTATATTCTATTGAAAGACAATCTTTATATTCAAACCTGAAGAAACTTCTGCCAGTGTGGCCAAAAACTTGGTCAGATCACTTGAAAATGTTTCTCAACCCGGTAGTATAAACTTCAAATTTAATTGCGAAGTATATTTACAACTGTTCATCAGTCATGTTAGTTTTCTATATTCTAGTCATATAAGTAGAAGTTTATTCCTGATATGTCATGGGAAACATAACATTGTCTACTTGAACGAGTAGTCTCCCCTATATGTTGGTTGCTTTTTTGACATTACATGTCGATTTTAATGTTCTGGGGAGGAGTTGTCTCCCCCCACCTTGTATACAGTCCGTTTGGATGTTTTATACAATAAAGGAATTGAATTGAATTAAAAGGGGTCCAATACACAGCTGACCGCAGTCGAAAGCTCTAGCACAGTTCCGTTTAATATTAGACGTGGTTCTACGGAGCTGACTAAAACAGTCTACTGGCGAAAATGATGTTTCGATTGGTGATTTCTCGATTTGAAAATGGGACCTTCGAAACAGTACAGCGATGTAGGGGGAGAGGCTAGTGAGTGACAAACTGCAGGTTCATTGTTTTATTCACTAACTAACCCGATATGACAGAAAGGCTGTTATAGCAACATGTACCTTTAGTATATCTAGAACAATTAATTAGACCACGGTGCTTTGATTTGCATTCAGCGACAATGCTATACGGTCGACATATGATCGCCGGACAAGTTGTCACCCCAACACCGTTAGTATCAGCATCCATTGCATCACACACAGTCACACTACAGTTCCATACGCATGAACTATATCAATGCGAAACAAAAATCAATAGCATAAATTCGTTAGCAGTGAAACCAGTGTAGGTTATTGATGAACAGTTTTTCAGAAATATTTTAATGAATAATGGTTATGACAGTGATAGGTTTGTATTGGGAGAGTGATCTCTACGCTGAGAGCGTGATAACGATAATTTCAATTGCAGACAGTGCTTGTAGCCTAGAAGATAGTCGTTCCGCTGACATGCGCTGTTCTGAGTTTGGCACGAGCCAGGACATTATTCCATGGCTGCAGCTATTCAGCAGTATTCGCTACGTCATTCAAAAGTCAATCAGTGACGTCATTTTCATCTCCACGTACAACACATATTCAATGGCGAGACAGAAAACCTGTCGAAGCGGGCAGTTTCAAACAATATATGGTTGCATTCGTTGTATATGACGATCCAACTATCATCAAATATAATACCCAGGATGCTTTAGCAAACTTCGCTGCTGAAAAATGCACAGGGGAGAGTTCACCAAGTCCATCGATTTTGAGGCTGATTACATCTTTAAAATATTCTACTCCCAACCCCCTTAAGGCCCATTCCCACGATGCGATTTGTAGTAACAACTCGGAGGGGGAATCCCCCGATTTGTAGCATGCAACTAATCGCATGAAATAGGACCTGTTCTATTTCATACGACTTGTAGCATGCGACTAAAATCGTACGAGTGTTCTCACGATGCAACTGAGTTGTATGCTACAAGTTGTTACTACAAATCGCACCGTGAGAATGGGCCTTTAACTGAATGTAGATGTTCCAAATCAAACAGGGGAGACAACCCATTAGGAAAGTGGTATAGAGAAGACAACTCTGAAGTCGCAGCCGAGAAATCAAATTACATTCAGCTTTGGGGTGCTGTGACCTTGACCACAAAATGGTTCTTCTACCCAACGGCAAGGTACACCCAAATGTTAAGAGACAAATAGAACGCATGATCACATTATATGACCTCATCTAATGATAGGTGTATAAAAACTACCCCTAATGGTCACCATATTCAATTTCCCCCATGTTTTGAACCCAGTATTATGTCTTTTTTGGCTATCTTGTCACAAAGTTGTAGCTGGTAATTATTCTCCAATATCTAGCTTCAGCAAATGAGATTTTTTTATTTGGGGTTCCGCATCCTAACAGTCAAAGTGAGAATGACATCCAGGTTAGTGAGTGAGTAGGATTTAATGTTTTCAACACTTTTTCAGTCATATCACGATTGTGCCTATACCTGTGCCAGGACACGAGAGTGCCCACAGTTCCCATTATCCTGGACGCTGATCAGCCCAACCAGTACAGCACCCGGTCATCCAACCAAGTATTGACCGGGCTCAACGTTGCTCAACTTCGGTGATCTGACGAGAACTGGTGTGCCCAATGTGTTATGCCATATCAAGAATGAGATCCAGTGCCACATTTATCGCTACCCCATGCACGATAGATTGACCATGGATGCCAGCCCTTCTTGACCGGTTGGCTGGACTATCAAATCCTTTCCATGACCCAGGGCGTGCACAATGATACCCCCCCCCCGGTCAACCCCCCCGAGGGTATTTTTTCAGACAGACTTCAGCATGATTCGACGTTGCTCTCAACAATATTTCAGTAATATCAAGACATTTGGGTGCTATTTCTTTTCACACCCGGAAACCCCAAGGGTGCGTTTTTTCACACCCAGATCCCCAAGGTCCTAATCCTTTTCAGAACTGGGAAACTCAAGAGTGCTCCAGTTAGTCGCCTCTTATGACAAGCTGAGGAGATTCCATTCTCTTTCATTAACCATACTAAATTTCTTAGAAACAACAAAAACAGGCAGTGTTCTCATAATATTTCTTTTCTTTATTTTCCTTCAATCAGGATTAGGACTTTCTCCCTCCGCGATGATCCCATGAACATGATGAAGTGGATACTTTCTCCATGAGAACATGACTGGCACTGTGGTATGTGTATATAAAGAAAATATATAAAATCAATGACGTCCACTAAAAACAACGAAAAGTCTATCAAAGAAATCCTATTTACATCCTTGTACAAGTATTTCTGAGACAAATGGCAGGCCAAATATTGAAATCTTTCTTTGGATCACAGTTAAAGCTTGCTTCTCTCGAACACTCCAGAGAAAATGGACCACAGATGAAAAGGAATGAACAGTTCACATATGAGGATGAATTTGTGTATAGGATTGAATGGATCTGTTTCTATCGCACAGCCACTGCTGCAGCGAGGGCTCCCAGCCCAACTGCAGTGTAGACAAGTCCTTTCCAGAATTTCTCCTCTGATACACCTTGCTCTGGAAAGTAATCTGCGAAGGCCTCCTGGAACATAGGAAAGTGTTTATAAAACTATTAGTAATCTGTTAACAGATTCAAAATAATGTATAGATGCAAATTATCGGATATAACACATGTACCATGTACTTCATTTGTCCTCAACTTTAATAACCCCATTTAGGCTATTTACAACCATTAGTACAAATTTTAACATCATTCTGGTCAAATGAGACCTGGTGTGCAACACAACTGAATGGATGTCAAGTTGGGATATTTGACTGCTATTAGGCTTTTAGCTAGAATTAAAAAACGGGGAGTCTCTATTCAATGTTTTCAGGGTTTTGCTCAAACCTTCCAATCTCCACAATGTTAAATTTCAGGAATTTAGGGAGACTCATAGCTAGTTAATGGCCTGACTGCTACATGAATTTATCTAGGAAACAATTATAAAGGCTAAAGCCAACATTGTCCCACTATGGATCTTCAAATAAATAAAGGGTTACATAAGCCCGGTCGTACTAAAAACTGCGCGGAGCTTAATTTCAACTGCGCATGGATTATTTGATGGATTTTTCTTTATTTGCTGACGAGCAGAATATTGACATTAATGAAACAGACAACAAAATCCGCAAAATTTCGTCCATGAAATAAATTTATATTATCCGGGCAGATGAAATTCACACACGCAAGCCTTTTGAAATTCATACATATCAGAATTAGTTCAATCCAGAAGAATCTGCGTGGGATGAAGCTGCCATGGATTTCCGCGCAGTTAAACTTTATATGGGCTCGATTTCCGCGCAGTTGAAATTTATACCAAGTTCACGTTCGGACAGATGAAATTCATACACGCAAGCCTTTAGAAATTCATACACATCAGACTTAGTTCAATCCAGAAGAATCTGTGTGGGGTGAAGCTGCCATGGATTTCCGCGCAGTTGAACTTTACGCCAAATTTGCTTACGGGCTCGATTTCCTCGCAGTTGAAATTTATACCAAGTTCACGTTCGGACAGATGAAATTCACACACGCAAGCCTTTAGAAATTCATACACATCAGACTTAGTTCAATCCAGAAGAATCTGTGTGCGGTGAAGCTGCCATGGATTTCCGCGCAGTTGAAGTTTACGCCAAATTTGCTTACGGGCTCAATTTCCACGCAGTTAAATTTATACTCAATTTACGTTCGGACAGATACAATTCATACACATCAGACTTAGTTCGAGCGTAGCGAATCTGAGGGGAGTACGAATAAGGTAGGATAATGTGCTCTAATATTAACGATTCCATTCCAGCGAAACGAATCTCCGGGCAGTGAAACATAATTTCCGCGCATTTGAATTTCGTTCTCTCTCGTTTCAAGCGACATATAGTCTACATTTTGCGGATTTTGTTGTCTGTTTTATTACTATCAATATTCTGCTCGTCAGCAAATAAAGAAAAATCCATCAAATAATCCACGCGCAGTTGAAATTAAGCTCCGCGCAGTTCTGCGCAGTTTTTAGTACGACCCCATAAGCCAGATGAGATAAGATGCTTGGTGGGAGTCTCAGTCTGTATAGCTGTAAAGACTTGTCCAGTTAAGGCTGGCGCACACTTGCTCGATTCTGTTAGTGACGTCAACGTGTCAAGCCTGCATGTTGCTCAGGTGTGGCGGACCCCCCAAATAATCAAGAGAGGGGGCTCCAGGCCCCCAAGGACCCCACTTTGTCTCTCCCCCCACCAATAATTTTCTCTTTTACCCTTATTACATGAAGTTATTCAAGCCCTCACAGGCATGACATAACCTAGCCTTATAAGACGGCAAGCGAAAGCCTTGGCATCTTATCTCGGTAGTTGAAAGTGAAACAAAAACAGAAGAAACGTTTACAAAAATACTTGGGGCCTAATTCCAAACCGCTGAGTATGTCCTTTCCTTTTAGATCACCTAACTGTGAGTGGATTGGGGTGTCATTGGGGTGTTTATATGCCTTGTGCAAAGCACAAGAACGGAAACATTTTATCAACAATTTCTGCGGCCTCCTCGATTTCTCGATTACATTCGTTTCTTTTGTTTTTGTTTCATTTTCAACTACCGAGATAAGACACCAAGCCTTCCACTTGGTGTCTTATAAGGCTAGACATAACCCAGGTATTTATTTTATAACTGAGTGTATCTAGATGATAAAAGATTCTTACCCAGCCCCCATTGTCCAGAATCCAATGACCAAGTTTGTTCCCCACATATTTCCCTGCGAAAAGTGCTATTTTATCTGCGTAATCGGCCATGTTATTTTCTCTGCAGTATCTGCCAAGTCGAGCAGCAAATGTGAAAACTGCAACTATTCGTCCCCAGTTGATTTTGCCATCCATGTAGATTTCATCAGCCACATTGACAAAAGTTGGAAACGCGTTTTCTTGACTGATGTTTAGCTTGTTCACCATGCCTTTGAAAGCAACATCATGACGATCGGACAGTTCTTTCACGGTCCTTCTCATTGTTTTACAGTATCTGTTTGGCGGTCTTCTTTCATCTTCTACCCCAAAGCTGTGAACTATGTCTGTTGCAATAACTTCGGCCTCCCGTCGCACCTGTTCTAAGGGAGTTCCACTGCCCGGAGTCTGTGTGGCTTTCTCAAGTTGGGACACGGTGTTCAACCCCTGCAGACCCGGCAACAGCCGAAGTCTTTTGTGAATGTCGGTGAACAAATTGTCCTTTGAAAAACTCATCGTTGGAGGCAAAGACGACTCCGATTTCATGTCTGTTTCGTGAATAACTTGTCTAATGTGTTATTCTGATACCTATTTACCCAAAATTATGGGAAGAAACTTGACAAATTATTCCTGTGACTAAAAAAACATCGATAACTTTCCTTCCTTGTTTTCCAGAATCATGGCGGACGCGGATGTTGATTCGTTCCGTTTCGTACGAAATCGATAGTTTCCGTAACAAAGCTTCCATTCATGAATTTATACTCAACATCACGTGCAGTGGAAGGAACAATGTTGATTGGTTGATTTCAGCAATCTAAACCCGAGGTTATTTTTAGAAATTACCAATCTTCCGAAAATACGTCACCGACGAAGGCGTATGACGTTGCCGGTCCGTGCATATTTGATTGGCTGAGCAAAATGAGCGCCATCTATCGGACAGGTTACTTTGGAATTCCCAATTTTCTTTTGGTAAAAAGTCTAGTTTCACCTGAAGAATCTCAGGTATATTTCGTGCTTCGAACAGTGTGCTGATGCAGGAAGTTTATAAGAACGAATTTATCTTCCCTCAACTGAAACTATTTTAAACTGTAAAACTCCCCAGGTAAGTTTTAGAACAACAAAACTTATGAAAGTTTGTAAAAACAACAACACCACCACCTCGTCCTCAACTCCCTTTTCCTTCCTTCCTTCCTGCATAGTGAAGAGCACTTCCTTCTGGAATGTACCCAGTATAATTCCTTAAGGAGACAGATGTTTCAGACTATTGTTCAAGTTAAACCTACTGTTAGGCCTATTGATTACAGTCAATCTCATGCTCGATCCCCCTAATAGACCTAATGTTGCTACACAGGTAGCAGTCCTTGTGTATCGGAGGACAAATATTGCGAGATATGTATATGGGGTGGCACTGGAGGCCATATTGGGTCGAAGTATAAGGACAGGCCGGAAACCAATTTTGATGCTGTCGAAAACTAAAACTTCATTTTGGGGAAAAAATTCGTACCAAATTGGCAAAACTGTTTTCAGTTACCTTTATTAACAGTTACTAAAGCTATTGAAACCTACTTCAGTAGTGATAATCCAATCCTTTTTTCCCTAATTCCATTTAAAACAGGAATTTGTCCACTCTTCCACCGTGTTGTTTTCATCGACTAAGTCTCGAACCAAGTGTTCAACTTTAAGCAATGTGTATAACTTCATTGCATTTTGACGAACAGTGCACCATATCACTCGGTTCGAGAGTATTAGATAAGATGTCGGCGGCCATGTTGTAGTCGATGAAAACGACAACGTTCTATTTGGCGTTCTATGTTGATTTATTAAAAAAGTAGGAGAACTCGGACATGAATGTACACACCATTTCATTTACAGGCAAGTAAAGCATGATTGGGCCAAAACTTTCAGCGCAAATCTCAAAATTATGAACGATTGGGCCTAAAAGGTTTCTGCGAAAAAATTTGGTTTCCGACCTGGTCTTATCTATAGAGATCTGGATTACTAAGTTATTAACTAGTCCCTTAACTTGAATACTTAGAACTTTGTTTGATCGTCGCTATATAGATGAAATATTGCAGAACGCCACGTTAAACCTTAATTCTCTCTCTCTCTCTCAGAATCTGATATTTCTAGTTTATTAATCAGTTTGAATTAGATCTTTTTCTCAAAATAGTTTGAAGACTGGTTTTCGGTTTGATTTATGGCTTGTAAGGCTTTCAATAGTCTCGCTCTCTTGCCTACAGAATAGCAAAATAAAGGCTTTAGCTAGATCTAAAAATCATAGAAGCAGATTTGATACAAATTACAATGGCTTTTCAAGTTTTCACTTTCTCTATTTTACTTCAGGGAAGCAGCTTTTTTTATGAAACAGAATCTATTGAAGAAGCATGAGACGATCTCTCAGTGAAGAAATGAGTGAAAATCAGGAAAATACAGTACCTGCCATAGCTGCAGAGGTACCATCTTCCCCGGTCGTCTTGCCCAACCAGGAGGTGATAAGAAGTCGTGTCTGCGGCCAGATCCTTCGTGTATTCGGAGACCAGATGGAATGTATACGTTGTGGACAGGCACTCAGAGTGATGGGAGATCAGCTGGATCTGATTTATAACCTTAATAGGCTCCTCATAGAATGTGATGCCAAAGTCGATGTCCTTCACCAAAGATGACTATATCCGCCGTGACTCGAGAGTTCAACACTGTATCTCAAACAAAAAAAGTCAATGATGTCTTCACCAAAGATGCCGTTCCAGTAACATTCCACATCATCCAGTCATTCCACAATGAACTTGACATTCCACATCAAAGTCAGATAATAGGATATTAGCCAACAGAAACTGCATAGAATACCACCAGTTCAATCTCATTAATGAACGTCATACACTTGTTCTTCATTATGATGCTGAAGTTTAGGGACAAAATGTTGATCACACTATAGTCTGTAAACATATAGCAGCATACATATTGGGGGACATAAAACAAGCCATACTCCACTAAAAACCGCTTCATAATACACTGTGTTATAATGAGAGACACGTGTACATCAGGCCTGGCATTCTAGAATTTCTATGTTCCCACTTCGAACTTCCCTTGATATATCTAGCCCCCTTCAATGTTCAAGAACTTATAAATAGACACGAGACGTCACTGACCTCAAAAACATTTGAAATTTGAAATGGGTCGTACAAGAGCGTTATTGATTGGCTGACCTATATAGTGGGCACCATATTAGGAGGAATGCCGCCGCTAATTGAGGATGATGTCACGGTACTCACAATCGACGTGTACGTTCTGATTGGTTTGTCTCTGGGTTGTAGGTGAAATTTACACCTCAGATTTGGAACACTGAAGGGGGTCAGATAAATCAAGGCAGGTTCAAAGTGGGAACGTAGAAATTGGTTGGATAAAATGAAGATGGATTTGATAGGCCTGGTTTTGGCTATTAATGGGGCTGATGATTTGCTCACAATGGAGATTTCAGCAGAACTACTGGTACATTTAATATTAGCACTTTATACCAGGCTGATAAATAGTGGGGTTTTTTTCACAGGGCCTGGGCTGGTCAGCCTTGTCAAATTAAAATGCCTGTTACCATGGTTACATGTGTGATATTACTGCCAAATGTGTTCTGCTGGACAGAACTTCTCGATATGTACTCCAAGCATCAAATCTTTGGACAAAATTTCTGGAAGATATTCCATCCCAGGATTTGATCCTCAGAGTAATTGGTATGCAAGGTATAAAGAAATTCAGTTCTATGCAAAATAGAGTCCATCGATATCATCCCATATTTTTGTATGTCATTTTTACATGGTTTTCCTGATCTCAGATTCACTATTCATACCAGTGATCCATTATATTCATAATATATATCCATATTGTCATCAGTGATGACTGGTGGAGTCCGGCACAATGCATTATGGCATCAGCAGATGGCTGTATTTTGAAATCAAAGATTAAACTACCAGGATTGTGTTAAAAATGTATTAAGTTATTGTCATTCGTATTATTGGTATTATTTTGTACATGTATAGTATTGTACGCATGATTTTCACCATGCCTCTAAAGATTGTCTGACATTAAAACTGAGACAAAGCTTTTGTTCATAGAAGCTGTGACAGTGTCCATGGTGGCGAGACCAACAGCTCTCTAATCAATTTTCAGTCACAATTCGTTGTTCGGTTATAATAATTGTACAGGCATGTCGAGGAGTACAGGGAAATCAATGAGGTGTGACTGTGTACCCGGATAGTTTATATTACATGAATTTGGGAAGTATCACATGTGTAATTTTATAAATGCAAAATTGGTCTGTATCTGCTGAACATTCAAGGTGCTCAACTTTATTTACAATCAATGTCCAGATCTAATTTTTGAGTGAACATCTATTGTATATGTACCACTTGATCAATAAAATGCTTTAATTTATTTCACTTGTTATATTGATAAATTAGGCCAATAATTTTGACCGAAGTGCATTGAAATGGGTCTATGCGTAGATCCCATTAAAGAGGACTGACCTGAGCTTATTTTCTTCGTTAACAAATAGATTCAGTGATGGACATCTCTTGAATGTTGGTTGGTTGTTTGAAGTTTAACGTCGCACCTAACCTTATTGGTCACATGGCGACGATGACCCAAACAAACATACCATAGCAAAACCCTAACCCTAACAAAAACTACGAATTTTTTTGGAAAATTAGGCTCTACAGACACTGATCAAAATGGATCCTCAGAGAGCCTAATCGGTTTGGTACTTTAATCTACCTCCTGTGCCAGACATCTCTTGAATGATTAGACCTATCTTGGAATCCACAACAAATGCTTGTTCTCATTGACCAGATTTTGTAGTATACGTCCGTCACGAGACGAGGCCATAATGTATTATTACCCCTCAGCCCATAGGGCTGTGGGGTCTTGTCTTTGCCATGTACGTACGTCCGTCCGTCAACATGTTCTTGTCCGCTGAATATGTGCAGATCTATGAAGTCGGGCCCGACCAAACTTTGGTGAGAGCTTCCTGAATGTTGACTGGTGAAATGATTAGATTTTCAGATGGCTATGATGATTTCATGATTTTTAATTATTTTTTTTTATTATTTATTGATGGCTCAGCTTTTGCACTGTTACCTATGCCCATCAACATGTTCTTGTCCGCTGAATATCTGCAGATCTATCAAGTCGGGCCTGACGAAACTTTGGTGAGAGCTTCCTGAATGTTGACTGATGAAATGATTAGATTTTCAGATGGTTATGATGATTTCATGATTTTTAATTTTTTTTATATTATTATTTATTGATGGCTTAGCTTTTGCACTGTTGTCTATGCCCATCGCGAACCCTTGGTTGCATGTTTCATTGTGAATTTTGAAGGTTCCCTGATACAAGAAAGCCTGGTCCATTCAAGATTCTCATTGAATGAAGGACAACATTTTTCGTTAATTTTGCTATTAAATCATTCTATTCTACATCATATGTTTCATCCTAAAAGTTTTGCATGAACCATATTTGTATCCACACATTTAACTGGTACAACCTTTTTGTCACCAAACATGTTACCGACCTTGGAAATTATTTAAAACGAGTGATTAGGAGAGCCCATTTTAAGCCGGACTCTGGGCAATTTTGAACCAGTTTGCATACCTGGAGCTTATGCCACCCCCCCCCGGCGCAAATAGCCTGTGATCAATCACAAAACAGAGGTTTATCAACATGAAATTCAATACCCAGCTATGCAATCGGATCGATATTGAGGATCCCAGACTTTTTCTAGTATTTCCTTCAGAAATCCTTTCAAATTGAACAACAACAACACTTTCATTTTTTGTTTCATTTGAGTTTTGGGCGCCCATATGTTTTCCGAAACTAAATTGGCTCTAGATGCAGCCCTGAAGCCCTCATGTATAATATACTTTGGGTATACCTTGACCATGTGGGGGCAAGGAAGAACCCTATATTCATTAGGGTATTGTCATCCCTATATATGTTAGTCTGGCAGTCTGTCTCCGAGTTGTCGTTGCCACCATAGCTCAAGAATGAATATGCCTAGGAATACTAAACTTGGATCACACTTGCATACATTTGCAATTTAAGCAGAAGCCGGTTGAACATTGGATCTATATTTGTCAATTTATTATGAATTGATTGTCACCACCATATCAAGAACGACTATGCATAGGAGCACCAAGCTTCCTTCACATGAAAATGATCTTGAAGCAGAAGCCTATGAAAACATGAGATTGATCTAATCAAAACCCCTCGGCTTTCCCCAAGTGATTGAGACCCATGTGTAGTGTGAATTGGGGAAGAGATAGTTCTATGTGGGATGATTAAGATATACCGGTAGTTGGTTACATTCAGGCATATAGGACAGAAATAGAAAAATTATGTATCTGTAAAGGGGCATAACTTTGTAAAATATGGGTCGAGGGGTGCCACTTTCGACAGGCGTCTGACTTAGCACTCTGTAAAATAAGAATCGAGACAAATAAGCTGTACCGAACACGGATCTGCAGATATAACTTGTACATTCAGCTACAGATAACAAAATCGGAGATTATTACATCCAAAAGGGGCATAACTCCATAAGCAAAGGCGAGTAATCCTTTGTTGGCTAGTAGAATACAACAATAAGTTTCCAAAATATAGTAGCTATACCGAACACAGTTCTGCAGATATAGTTGGTTACATTCAGGCATATAGGACAGAAATAGAAATTAATATATCAGTAAAGGGGCATAACTCTGTAAAGTATGGGCAGAGGGGTGCCACTTTCGATAGTCGGCTGACTTAGCACTACTGTGAAATAAGAACCAAGACGAATAAGCTGTACCGAACACGGATCTGCAGATATAACTTGTACATTCAGCTACAACTAGCAAAATCGGAGATTATTACATCCGAATGGGGCATAACTCCATAAGCCGAGGCGAGTAATCCTTTGTTGGCTTGTAGAATACAACAATATAAACAAGTTTCCAAAATATAGTAGCTATACTGAACACAGTTCTGCAGATATAGTTGGTTACATTCAGGCATATAGGACAGAAATAGAAATTAAAAAATCTGTAAAGGGGCAAACTCTGTAAAATATGGGCCGAGGGAAGCCATTTTCGATAGGCGTCTGACTTAGCACTATATAAATAAGTGTTGAAAATTTGGTGGTTGTGTCTCAAGCGGTTTTGCCTAAAATGCGGTAACGGACGGACGTACATGGCGACGACAATACCCCCTCCCCCCCGAGGCCAAAATGGCCGAGGGGTAAAAATCGATGACTGTCCTAAATTTTTCTGGGTCAAATTTGTCCATTCATGTCTGGCTGCTAATTACCATTACTAGTAGTTCAACTCCTTTTATTAACATAGGGAGATCGCGTGCCCATTCTACTGTAGGGTGCAAGCCTGGCCCATGGAATCTCAGGTAGTGAAACCCCAGGTCTCTCGTCCCACCCCATCCAGAGCCACACCTATGCGACCCGCTGTGCAGTGAGTAAAGCGTAGTGGGAGGATTAGGAGTCGGACACGCCACAAATTATACTAGCGAGATATTTCAAGTATGATAAGCCCCAACCTGTAACCATCTGGGTCATCTATATGCGGTAAGGCTGATCCTGGGATCTTGTGTCCATTTTCAGCCTACTTTTGGCAACTATATGAGGGAATTTCCCTAAATCAACACCATGTGATGACGTCGGCCAATCAGCTAAACTCTACTGACGTAACCCGCCATTTTCGAGTCGTGTACTGTCCTACTTGTTCAAAATTACAGATCTGCAAAACCTCTTGGATGATACGGAAGTTATTCATATCTGTACCTTTTGCAAGCTCATACAATGTCTTCAGAAGTAATATAAAAAACCTGTAATTTATCATATTTCTCGAGTCTGTTCTCCGCCAGATGAAGACCGAACAGTACACAGTGAAGTATCAGATATCGCTTCGCAATAATGGTGACATGCACGATTCGCAAGTCATCTTATGGATGGCAAAGTGTACGCAAATGGATAAGACATGGCCAGGCTTACTAAACTTGCACTAGACACACATCAGGTCATTGAAGCCAAAATTGTCTTATATAATCATGTATGTACATATGTTCAATTGTCTTTCAAGTTGTTTTCTCATATCTCGAGAATGAATATGCCTAGGTACACCAAACTTACATTAAACATGCATGTGCATGGTCACAAAACATAAACCGATCAAAAATCAGTGAAATTGACCCAGTTTTTTTGGTAACCAGGTCGGTTTATTTGTCAATTTATCACGGTTTAATTATCTGGAAAATGACTGACTGGAAGCACCAAACTAGCGTAACATATGCATGCATGTGGTCCTGGAGCAGAAGTCTATCGCAAATTGAGATTGACCTATATTTTGGGGGTCATAATACATTTGGTCAAAGCTGTTCCTTTTGTCACCTGGTTGGTTTTAACTACCGTAACTCAAGAATGATTATGCCTAGTGCGAGTTAAAGGTGAAATGCAAAGGTTTTCATATTTTCCTATTTATATTTTTCGCGGGCTAGTTAATGATGGAAATATCAGCCCATATACTTCATTTGGTTTTATTTGAAGTATTTTGTTTCCTGGTAGCTTTTGAAAAGTGCTTCAAAGTTGGTATCTCAAGCCCGGCCGATTTCAGAAATGAAATCCGCATCGCTTATCTGCCCTTGTTTGACGTTGGTTTGTGACGTCACATCAGACCATCTGGCTGGGCGTCAATACTTGTAACGTTCAGTCTCCGGGCTGCTGGTCTGATGTGACGTCACTGTCAAGGAAAGATAAGCGATGATGTTTTGCAAATCTGAATTCAGCTGTGCTAGGGGTACCGACTTTTGAAAAGATTCTAGCAGACAAGATAATTCAAATTAAACCAAGTGAATTAGATAGACTGGTATTTCTATCATTATTCAGTCTATATAAAATGTGAAAAGGAGAATCTAAAAACCTTTGCATTTCACCTTTAATATGATTTAACGTCGCTTTCAACACTATTTCAGTCATATCACGACGTTGGTTCCTATTCCTTTTCACACTCGGAAACCACACAGGTAGGGTCCTATTCCTTTTAACACCGGAGACCGGCCACGGGTGGGGTCCTATTCCTTTTTACACCCGAGATCCCCACAGGCGCCCCAGTTAGTTGCCTCTTACGACAAGCTCTCTGAGGAGCTGAGACGTATTCTTATGACCTGGAGTGTACACAACGACACCCCAGGTCTGCAATCCCCGGGAGCCAAAGCTAAGTGAACTTACATTGGACACATACTTGGGCTTCAGCCAAAATTAGCTTTGAAGTATTGTCCTGTGTGTACCTATGTAATATGTCCATCATTACCACCATGTCTCGAGGAAAAACAGGAGTACCAAACTTCAATAACATAGCCAGGTGATCATGGTACAGAAACCTTATGAAAATTTATAGGGTTGATGGTGGGTGTGTGGTTCCAGGTTGCTTCAAAAGATTTGTTTCTTTGAAGCAAAAGGAACGCAATTTAGCTGATGGGTGGTACCTTGTTGGTTCGTCGTGATATGAATGAAATACGGTAATGTTGAAAGTAACATTCAAACTTAGATCCCACACTTCCTCACCCTTATAAAAAGTCATATTGACCTATATTTTCTGATTCACTGTTTGGTTAAACTCAATTTTGTCACGAATTGCTTGTTCTCCAATGAAGGCCTTATTTTGATATCGCCAAGGCCGAGTGCTTCTCAGTGCTTTGCATGAAAGATCATAGACTAAAAATTTTTGTTTTCGCGGCATATATCGAAGCCATCCAGGCCCTTGTTTTAACATGGCTGACCTATTTTCCATGGTCAAATCATATGGTTCCCTTAGCACAATATCTCTTGAAGCTTTACAGTAGGCTTTTCTAGATTTACACAACAGATACAAATCTGTTTATTGATCACAACAGTATTTATAAAGTTGACTGACCTAGTATTTTGTAAGGTAAAAATGTATCTACCATTGATGTTTTCACAATGTACATGTATCTTGAATCAGTGGCATATTGAAGATCTTGATCTGTTTTTCAAAGATCAAATTATATGACAAAAGTAGGTTCAGTGCTATAGCTCTTGAAAGATTATAGATAACCCTCCCAGATTTACGCCAGATAATCGACGGACCTCGATTTGCTCATTTCACTCCATTTTCAGATACAAATGAATAGGTCCAACTACATTACAGTAATATCTTTAATGAAGAATCCTACCTTTATGTACACCACACATGCATCTGGTAATGGATCAGAACCCTATTAAATGAGGATAATAAGCGATCTTGGCCAACCATCCAAAATGAAGTTCTGTTTCTGATTAAAATTCAGAAAGGCAAATTTTAATCATGAAAGAGGCATCATGCTAATTGTATCAAATCTATTTTAATGTGTAATTCGACCTTGAACAAATAGGTCAAGGTCGGTATGTTCAATAGAGTTGTGGTCCATCGCCAACTACAGCCATTTTGGAAAGGTTTGTTCTGGGCAGGCTTAATAGGTTTACAGAGGAACAAGAGCGTTATGGGATTCAAATACGCCATTTGATCTAGAGACCATCCTTGGTCTAAATGTGTTGTGCGTGGTGTCGTCTTCAATCTTTCCCTGTAGAATTAGATGGAGGATGCAGAGCTGTCATATCGTCTCTGTTGACATCATTGTGTGCAAGTCTAGATGCTAGGGATGCCTGTTGTTGAAGATTTTGATGATGTCCATCTGTTGAAGCTCTGGTTATGTAGAATTAGACGGAGGGAAGCTCTCATGGTGTAGACTACGATTGGATGATTTTTAGCGGAAGTGACATCATGGTGTGTCTGCGCAGTCCAGGAGTAGTAATGACCAGGCATGTTTGGGGACACATGAAGGGCTGAGTGCTGACCACATGACTAACGTAATCTGTAACATCATCTGTGACATCATTAGTAGCAGAACAAGTAGCCAGAGGATGCTAGGTCCCCCGCCAAAATGGCAGCAATATTTATAAGCGCTGTCGGTTTCAGAAGATATTCATGAGGATGGCAACAGCTGCTTCACAGGCGTAAGAAGCAGAGGGGTCTTACCCGTAGATCAGATCTCCGCGTGACACACGGAATCTACGCGTAACTACGCGTAAACTCCGTGTAGTTGATTTCCGCATGGCTCCGCATTGGCCACGCGGAATCATGCGGAGTATTGGGACGATTCAACACGGAATCTACGTGTAGAAAACTCCGCATGACACGGAGGAACGCGGAGGAACACGGAAACGGAGAAATGACTGAAATATGCATATTGACACGGAGAAAACTCCGAATGATGCGGAGTCACACGGAATATCTCCGTGTGGAACACGGAATATCTCCGTGTGGAACACGGAAACTGAAAAATGACAGAATTATGCATATTGCACAGCCCTTATTAAAATATAAGCCTTCTGGTGACTAGTTGCAGCAATATTGCAGCAATATCTTTTCCTATGCAAATTAGGTTGCTGCAATAGCGGCAATATTGCTGCAACAAGTCGCCACAAGCTAAAATTGCAGCAGCATTCCAGTCAAGCATGTTGCTGCAATATTGCATGTACATATGTGATTGACATCCGAAAATCACAAAAATGTGCAAATATTTAAGTTTGTAACCCAACCAAGTATAATAACATCTCTCACGAGTCCTGGGTGCCTGGTTTACGAGGACGAATGGAAAGAAGATATTGGGGTGATGCACTGGCACAGCTCCTCAGATAGCTCACATATAATCACAAACACAAGTTAATTTGTTAGGTTTTGAATATGAAGAACAAGACAAGAAGGTGATATGAATTATATTTAATTTGGTATTTTAAAGGTTGAAATATCACTATTATAAACTTGAGTGGCATAATCGACTCAGCATGGTATTGTATATTTTCCTACCTGTTATCCAGAGTCCTAAACAAGAGACGGTATGTAAATACTTAGGAGGTGTGGGGCTTTTCAAAGTTTATTGCACTGTCTGGCCCTGGCAATATATTTAATTAGATATATGAAACTCCAATGCATAATAGGAGCAAACTCTCTCATGATCTGGGAAGACTATTAATTTCTTTAAATTGTGAATAGTTAACACACTTTAGCATGTTCAGTGACATAACCATGTCACGATTTTATAAAAAAATCTTTCACCTAGGCATCCAATAATATTTCGTCAACACTCGGTTCACTGAAAGGATTGATCCATGCCTTGTGAACGTGTTTTTTTCCAGTAAATTCCAGCACAGTGCTACTTCTTTGAAAATTATGGATCGACAGTATGTCTTGTGTCACAACTCCAACCTGGGCAGGGGTGTCCAGTGTGCCTCTTCATGCTGTTCTTCCGAAATTCCCCAATATCAGTTCCACAATCAGTACACCGATATAGGCCTACCTGAAAATAAAATGCAAACAAATAAAATCAAATATAAAATTAATATTTTGACGTTTTTGCCCATATTTCGGATATAAATTTTTACACAAATGAATCTTTTGGATATTAAACAATTATTGAAATTAATAGTTTATCAAGGATCACAATTTTGCTTTTCTGAATTTCTTGGTGAATTTGCCACACATGCCATAGTTGTACAGTGTCCTCTTTTGAGCAGAATTTGTTGTGGAAATGTCAGGAACGAACGAGCATGTTCAGGTGGTGGTTTTACATTTTTCAACTTAACAAACACAGTCACAGGTTTAATTAAACTTGGTTGTTTTTTGAACTTCAATGAGTAACATGAAAGACAACCACGGAACATCACAGTGAACAATCTTACCAGATGTGTTGTTGTTGTCGAATGTCGTCGGACGCACATCAGCGGCCTTTGGGGTAGCCTAGGGTATATATATTCGGACACATGATTCACACGTCATCATCAAATGGCAGTAAGAGTGTTGCCCAAACGTTTGTCAGACTACCAAGTGTATAATTAAAAGCATCCATTTACGACATACTGGTTGAACCAGAACTGAACAGAAGTACAACGAACACCCGCCAACAACTTTTGAAACAGCGAAATTTGGCGCTATTCTTGCAGGGGAAATTCATTCAGTATCATCACTCAGGCGGATGGTAGAGTCTGTTGTTATTGTGTCTGTTTTGGATGTACCGACCGACGAATCATGTTGTTGTTCAATGACAAGAATATCATTTTAGTTGTTTTGAATTAGCGTCTGCTCTCTCTCTCTCTCTCTCTTCCCGCGACTTCCCCCAACCTCTCAATGCTACGCGCCAAAAATAAACGGCTCGAAGTGTATGTATAAAAACTCGGACTTCAACCTAAAATCGGATCTCTGGATCAATTATTTTTCTTTCATGAGAATACTACCAATTCTCACTTAGAATACTGAACTGTCTGAAGAATAAAATAATTCTTGTCGTTTGTAAGGACAGTAATTAGTCTTAATTAAACTTGTCACGATACTTCTAATTTTGGAGTCCGCTTCCGGATTTTTGGAGTTTCGATTCCGAATTTTTTACAAATCGGCAATTCATCTGGCCTTTGCTAGGGTTCAGTTTTCGTGGATTCATGTTTGCGTGAACTCTGTAACTAAACTGATCAAGTCTATGTTGTCTAAAAAGTATCACTGCGAAAGCAAAGA
>JAVTVY010052566.1:0-27065 GCA_036873755.1 Hanleya hanleyi
TGAAGAGAGAAGCCGTATTTTCAGCTTGAGCAAGACTGGCAGATGATAATGTCTGAATGTTCCAATGCAATAAAAACTTGAAAATGCTCAATATTTATACAACAAGACAATAGAATGAACGTGTTCAACTCTGAGTATTGAATTTTAATACAATTAACAGTAAAAACTGTGAATTTTTAATACAATTATACGCTCTCAAGCCACTTCAATGAACGTGTAGGAATACGGTAAATGTTTTTCAACATCACACTTGTTCAATAGTTCTGCAACAAGACTTGTTTGAACTCATCATCGTCTTTCCGCCCCTGGTGCACGTAGATGTAGGTAGTAATCTCTTCACGTGGAATTTTGAGAGGGCAGGCAGCTTCCACTGCCAGGGCAATTTGCGCCTCGGTGACGGCCTGTAGTGCCTCAGTGATCAGTGCGTATGAAGGTACACTAGTGTCAACACACGTATGCTGGTTTATGGGACTGTTATTTTCACAGCCTGCACATGCTTGGATACGCAAGTGTCGAATGTGAGGTCTGATAAGATCCAGGACTGTGTCGATGTACTTCTTATAAATATAGTGAGACACCTGGTAAGCCAGAGCTTGACGAATTGTAGCTGTGACACTCTGCAACTTCCGCCACGCCGTTAATTTCAAGGTGACACCCTGAGGACAAGGAACACGCTCTTGCGTATCTAACCTCATTTTCCATTTACGGATATGCACCAGGAGCTGGTCGTTGAAATAGGCACAGCTGACAAAGATGTCGTCACCCACATAAAATTTCGCTTCGTCACTCCCCTGGTCGCGAATAACCGCATCGATGGCGTAATCAAGGGTCTCCAGTTTTTGCCAGGTGTCGAAGGTCAAGGCAATATGCCTACCGGGTCTGTCGTTAAAGCCCGATGCGTTAAAATGCACTTCTTCGTCTTTGACACTCACAGTTAAATAGGCTGAGAGCTCCCAAATGTCCTTGTGGGCTGCCTGGTAGGCCTGCTGAATAATGTTATTGATATCCTGCACAGACATAGGAAGTTGCACCTCTTCTTTCACAGGCTCAGGCACTTGCTGGAGTACTGGCTGAAGCACTGACTCAGGTATTTCTAAAGGTGTTAGTCGGGGTCGTTTGGGTCGTGCAGCGTTTGGCAGGTACACCAGACGCTGGGTGCGTACGTTTGCTAACTGTACGCTCTTCGGTGGTATCCATGACTAAGATATCATCATCTTGTATAACGTCGGCTTCAAGTAGATCTGCTAGTTCTTCATTTCCCGTGATCTTCAACCCCGCCACGAAGGCTAGAAATGCATAGGGGTAGAGCGCAGTACACCATCGATGAGGGCTGTGTTTTGTGCTGAAGTGGTTTTCTCAGCCATGATATCTTCCACACGCTGTTTCAGAAGTATGTTTTCCTCCATAAGGAAATCACATAATTCACCCACATGCTGCATCTCATCAATCAGACGAACACGGTACTTTCCAAGCCTCACTAAAAATGATGATGACGCCATGACTATGGGCTCAGGCTGATGAGCAACTGCTACGGTGTAAAAGTCTGGTGAATTTGCACTGGTAAAATGAAAAAAAGTAAAAGGTTCTACACAGCTCATAAAAACAGGCAAGCAGGCTGGCTGGCTGGCTAGAGGTGAAGCAGGCAGGCAGGCAGGCTGGTCAGGTCAGATAAGTCAGAGTGCTCCGCAGGGTAGTGCAATGAATACTCCCCTCCCCTAAAAATCGCCTCCTTTTATACGTTTTTCTACAAGCCGCCATCTTAAACCCACCACCCACCCATCCACCACCACAGCCGCCATCTTAAACCTACCACCCACCCATCCACCACCACAGCCGCCATCTTAAACCCACCACCCACCCATCCACCACCACAGCCGCCATCTTAAACCCACCACCCACCCATCCACCACCACCACAGCCGCCATCTTAAACCCACCACCCACCCATCCACCACCACCACAGCTGCCATCTTAAACCCACCACCCACCCATCCACCACCACCACAGCCGCCATCTTTAAACCCACCACCCACCTATATCCACCACCACCACAGCCATCTTAAACCCACTCAAATTCACCCACCCACCACCACCACCACAGCCGCCATCTTAAAACCCACCACCCACCCATCCACCACCACCACAGCCGCCATCTTAAACCCACCACCCACCCATCCACCACCACCACAGCCGCCATCTTGGAACCCACCACCCACCATCCACCACACCACCACAGCTGCCATCTTAAACCCACCACCCACCCATCCACCGTCACCACCACAGCCGCCATCTTAAACCCACCACCCACCCATCCACCCCCACCACAGCCGCCATCTTAAACCCACCACCCACCCATCCACCACCACCACAGCCGCCATCTTAAACCCACCACCCACCCATCCACCACCACCACAGCCGCCATCTTAAACCCACCACCCACCCATCCACCACCACCACAGCCGCCCATCTTAAACCCACCACCCACCCATCCACCACCACCACAGCCGCCATCTTAAACCCACCACCCACCCATCCACCACCACCACAGCCGCCATCTTAAACCCACCACCCACCCATCCACCACCACCACACATGACCCCATGTGACACAATACTCGCTTCTGATTGGCTGTCGCGTGTGACCTCCACGTGTCCTCCACAAAATATGCAAATTTCTGAGGTCAATCGACCTCATTTTACCCTTTGTATACTACTAAGGCACCCCAATTATTTTGATATATATTTTGATTATATATTGATACAGTATTCCAGAATATTTGTTTAAAAAACTAACTCTGTTTATATTTTTACATGAAACAATAGATCTGTACTGCATATGTGTACATTAGAAACACACTTTTCTAGAAAAATAGAAAATTTAATTACTAAAAATAATCGCGAGGGCCTTTGGTACTTACCGGAAGCTCCCTGCACCAACTCGCCCCTAGTGGAACAAGGGAGATAAAACCCTTTCCGAATTGGGCTAAATAGTTAATCCAACCGAGAAATGCAAAACAGGCCTACACGTACAGGAGCTCGATTCATAATGTTTAAATTGGTGGAAACAGAGAATTTGTGATGAATAAATATGAAAAGAAATGAATTAAAGAGTTATTTCCCTAATGATATTTCAGAAAGATTTAGGTCTTCTAAGCTAGGCTGGCCTGTTTCGACACGGAAGATATGGTTGGTACCGCAATTAAGAATATTTGGTAGTCAATCACACTATATCTTTAACCGACTTCACGACTTGGGCACGTCAATTATAGGGGAAGTATCTCTGTCTTTTCCTTCATTTATTTACATATTTATTCATCATAAATTCTGTATTTCCACAAATCAACCTTCTGAATGGAATCGAGTTCCTGTGAGTAGTAGGGAGACGGGATATCCACGTCCCTTTTCCAGGGAGGTAGCTCTTGGTTCCCCTTTTTCCGCCAGGGGGCGCCACCAGTCCCGTATGATTGAACATGATAGGACATGTACTGAAGTATGACGTCATGTGTGACGTCACTTCCGGTCTGCGTGAATCGGGCGTGTGTATTCCTCCGCGGTGACGCGGTCTGGTGGTGATGCGGTCTGCCTCCGCGGACAGAAAGTAGTCCCAAATTCTCCGGCATTCTCCGGCAATCTTCAGGGGCGAGAGGGGTCCCTAGTGGTCCGATGGAGTCCAGTGAGGTATCAATGTGAAGCATATGTGAGGGGGCATCCGATGGGCTGGGTGTGGGGTTGGAATATGGTTATTCTGCGCATGCGCGGTAGACCAAGGGTATGGAAATAGCCGTTTTGGGATCTAGGTGGGTCATTAGTGGTCTGATGGAGTCGAGTGAGGTATCAATGTGAAGCCTATATGAGGGGGAATCCGATGGGCTGGGTGTGGGGTTGGAGTATGGTTATTCTGCACATGCGCGGTAGACCAAGGGTATGGAAATAGCCGTTTTGGGATATAGGGGAGCCACTAATGGACCGATGGGGTCAAGTGAGGTATCAATGTGAAGCCTGTTTGAGGGGGCATCCGATGAGGTGCGTGTGGGGTTGGAATATCGTCATTCTGCGCATGCGCAGTAGACCAAGGGTATGAAAATAGACGTTTTGGGATCGAGGGGGGTCCCTATTGGGCCTATGGAGTTGTATGAGGTATCAATGTGAAGCCTATGTGAGGGGGCATCCCACTGGGTGGATGTGGGGTCGGAATATTGTCATTCTGCGCATGCGCAATAGAGAAAGGGTATGAAAATAGACGTTTTGGGATGTAGGTGAGCCACGAGTGGGCCGATTGGATCGAGTGAGGTATCAATGTGAAGCCTATGTGAGGGGGCATCCGATTGGACTAGGGTCTCGGCCGTTGTCCACATTCTGCGCATGCGCAGACAGGGAATTCTGGGAAAAGGGTGTGGAAATAGACGTTTTGGGATGTAGGTGAGCCCCTAATGATCCTATGGTGTCGTATGAGGTATCAGTGTGAAGCTGTCGTGAGGGAGCATCCGTCTGGGCTAGTGTGTCGTTCGTTGTCAATAGTCTGCGCATGCGCAGTCTGGCTGTAGTATAGAAATAGACGTGTTGGGGTTTAGGTCGGCCCCTATAGACATTTTGGCGCCGACAGGGGTCACTATGGGTCCGATGGAGTCGTGTGAGGTCTTATGTTGAAGCTCTTGTGAAGCAGCATCCGATTGGACTCAGGGTTCGTCCGTGTTCAAGGGTCTGAGCATGCGCAGTCTGGTCGTAGTATAGAAAGCAGGCATGTTGGGGATGCGTGGGGGTGTGTGTGTGACCCACCACTAGGGGTCCATGGTTGGGGTTGGGTGGTGGTGTGGGTTCTGCGCACAGACGTCACTTCCGGGTTTCACTAAAACTACCTTCGAACACAGAAGAGTTCCACTGTTCCCCTTAGACGTAGGTGTCCGGATGTTCAACCTCCGGGTTTTTTCCGGCCCGGCCCGGCCCGCCCCAGCCCCAGCGCGCGCGCGGGTTATCCGGCCGCACGCCTGCGCGGGTGAATTTCGGATTATCCTAGGCCACTGATGGGCTACTCTCTCCACGGTGTTCCAAGCCAGTTTCACCGAATCCCCACGTGTCTGTTATAGCTTTCATGCATTATGCTCATAAAGAAAAGACACAAGACAGGGTTTTTTTTGGGGTGAGATCTCATTTTTTTATTCAGTGAACAACAACAACGTGAGAACAACCACGTGAAACTGAAGCCCAGAACAGAGGGCTTGTACATTGAAATCGATAGAACTTAAGCCCAGAACAGGGGGCTTGAACATTGAAAGAACTTAAGCCCAGAACAGGGGACTTGTATATTAAAAGAACTTAGCCCAGAACGGGGCTTGTACATTGAAATGATGGGCGGCCCAGTGATATACGAGTACATCGCGGTCCTCGGCCTTGGGGTACTCGTCAAACATCTGTACGATGTTAGATAAGGTTCTTCCCCGGCATCGATGGTACAGGTAAAACAAGCAATATTGTCCGCACATGCTGCTGGTCAGGCTTTGCAACGTTTGACTGTTCCAACACCATGTCTCTGTGCCTTGATCCATGAAATCTGTTAAATCGGGATAGAGGGGTGGCAGGCCATACGGGTCAAAGTATTCGCCCTGCTGTTCTGTCAATTACACGCTCACCCAATGTTCACCGGACCGATCCATCGGGTCCGTGTTGAGAACGTAAGCAGCAGGATACACACGGTCTAATGGGAACACATCTCGGGCGAACACGCCTTGAAAGACCATACGTGTTTCTGGATCATTCTCCAGCACGGTGGTTATCTGATCTGTATCTATGTTAGGTGGAGAAGTCACACAGGACGTTGCGCGCTTTGTCCACTTGAATGATGTTGTCGAAGTCGGCGTAGCAGATCACATTGACGGTGCTCCGGAGGGCTCGTGCAAAGTGGATTTCCAACCGTCAATTGCCTTGCTTGGCGAGGGCCAGCTGATGGTCGTTCTCTAAGGTCAGATCGAAACAGAACAACGTGTATGCGTTCGCGTAGTCCTCCCGACTGATCATATTCCCTTCGTCCTGGTTGATTTGACCGGTGGCTGTAAACAGGCTCTGACAGGCTCAAATGATATTCGCGCGCCCAAAGATCGGTGTTAAGGCCGTGGCTGGGACCAGTTGTCCATCCACATGCAGGGCCACAAAATTGATGCCGAAATGTTTAAAGTCAAACGGGTTCTCTGGGTAGGCTCCGCTGAAACTGGTATTTTCCACACAGGCCAGGATCAATCGGTTGGGTAGTTCCCCCAGGAACAGATTTTCTTTGTTGGCGCTCATATTTCCAGCAGACACAGAGAACACTTTGGTTTGCACACGTCGGATAGGGTACTGGGCTGGTTTTGTTTCCAAGGCTTTGAGGTGTCCCAATTGAACGACTGGATTCGGTTTCACTTTTCGGACATACAGGACTGCGTCTTGGATGACAATCTTATAGTCAGCTGCATGCCCGTCTACGTTAGTGGCCATCAAGGCGAAAGTCGGAGGCGCCCGTATCAGTCGGATTTTGATGGGGATCTTGTTCAACAAGTACCAGTCTTGCATCAACATGTCTGCGTGCAGTCGACCCATGAGATCCACCGCGACGCCGTTCGCGGTCAAAGCCTCCCGTTTGCTATATCCCACATTGTCGTTCTCTACGCCCATGTGCTGGGCTGTGTCCTGGTAGAATAAAGCGGCTGTCAGTTGAGATTTTTTAGCCTCTCGCCCATGCGACAACAGCGTCTCGATGTAGGCTCGATAGGGGTACCTGTTGGTTGAGTCACTGATGAGTTTGTCGCTTAGAAATATATCCACCTGTTGAAGCATCGAGTGCAGCCAGAGATTCGTCGGGCCCACCGTTGCTTGGTCGACGATTCTGGAGCCATCTCCATTGACGATGTTGGCTTTCACATACAAGTATGTATGGGCTAAATCTACATAGGCCGTATCCGCATTACTAATGGTGAACTCGATGGGCCCTGTTGCGTTGATGCTGGAGAGCGGGAGATGCTCCACCCATAATCCTTGTTCGGCACTGGTCTGTGTGGTCGGGACGGTCCACAAATCAAATTCACTGTTGGTGGAGGGGCAGAAAAGATATCCTGGGTCTTCGATGTGCGTCGTCGCTGGGTCTGTCGTCGACTGGTGCGTGGTCTCGGTGGTGCAGGTCTTTTATTCCCTACGGTGCGTTGTGTTTGGCCACCAAGACGCCTCCTGCTTCTTTGGCCCGCCGTTTCAAGGCTTCTTTGGGTGCCGTCCCCACAAGACATCACCGGCGACTTCCAGTCCACTGCGTACCGCTTGTTTGCCCATTGCTTTCACCCCACGCGTCACCAAGGGCAGGAACGTGTTGACGATGCTCCCGAGTATGTTTCCCAGTCCATGTCCTCGTTGCATGCGTGCACCACTAAAGACCGGAAGGACACCGCCGGCCTGTTGGGCATAATAGTCCATATAGCTGCGTGCATCGCACTCGTAAGGCACCTTCATTATACAAAGTGGGGAGCACGTGCTTGTCGAAAATGAAGTGTCAGCACCACTTTCCCGCGTTCGAATGCCACCGGTCGTCCCGTGTCATCTCTTATATCCACCGTGATCGTGTTGATGTGGGTTTGTCGTACAGGCAGGTAGAGCATGTGGGTGAAACTGTGGGTGACTTGATCTCCATACGTCTTTTTAATGGGGACCACCCGTAACAGAGGTGTGTGATATCGCCCACGATGTGGTTGTCCACCACGTCCGAGTAGACGTAGAGTCCGTACATACCCGACTTCATATCCATCGGGATCTCGCCTTGGTGGGCGGTGTAGATCGAAACCCAGCATTTGCTGTAGGATAGGACTCAGTACGACACTCGCGCTGGCGGTGACGATAAGCTGTGCCTTGTCGTTGTGTGCGTTGTAATCGAAGTCCACGTGATTCTTGAAGGGAAAGGATTTGGTGGGTTTTGAAGTATTCGTGACCTCCCGTAGAGCCTTATAATGCAACAGTCTTGACAGCCCACCCATGAACTCCTTGGGAGTATCCTATTGGCCTTCGAGGAGGGTGAGTCGGGTGTCTATTCCTTCGTAGGTCACCTCGTACCACACTTCGTTGGCTCGCACATTGTACCACGAGTAAGGGTATTGGATATCCACGAGGCCACATTCCCAGCGCCCAGGTAAATGCAACGGTTGCGGTAACTGGGTCACGTACTTGGTGTTGTCAGGAAACACATCCAGCGAACTGTTACTGGGTAGGGTGAGGCAAAACATGGCGATTGGGCTGTCCTGCTGCTGCTATTGGTTTTAATAGGTGTTCCAGGCCTTGGGCGGTTGTGTCTGGCGTCGTGTTCGTCGCGTTGACTTGCTACGTGTCACGGCTCTGGAGATGTGGGGTGTCCTGATCAAGGATGGTTTTTTAAAGGTCTGAAAAGAAGGTGCCCGTTGTGGTGGTTGTGTTTTGGGGGGTGACTCCGGTTTCCATTCGGATTCCCAAGAAGGTAGTGGGCCACTCGGCGATTGCTGGGTTCGCTGCATAAAGGCCCAGCGGTGGGGGTTCTCCACCAATTCCTGTGGTACATGCATGTCTTTCAAGCCTTGAGCGAAGACCTCCCATCCTCGAGGATCCGTGTGTGACCTGCGTTTACGCATCAGGTCATTCACTAAATCCGTCATGTGGGTCCCGGGACCACCTGATTCTGTACCAGGAGTTCGCCTTTATCATTCCAAGTCATGTTAGGATTCTGTTTCATCCGTTGTAATACCAGGCCAGCTTGTTTCTTGAACGATGCAGGTATACTCTTCAGCAGTTCGTCTTCCACCCACTGCGAGGCTGTGGGTGGTACCCCTGGTAATGGCGGCAGTTGGAGCGGTGCTGAGGTCGGCGGTGTGTCACGTGGTGGTGGTGGGGTAGAGAGGGTTTTGTATTGGTCCATGAACGTCATGTACCGTTGAAGTGTCTCATTGTACCGTTGTACTTTCTCACTGTCGCTTAACCCCGGTCTCTGTAAGATCTGTTGCATCTCCCCATCGAGGGTGTTTATGGTCTTCACCGTAGGTGGGACAGGGTAGGGCGATTGTAGGTTTTGAAGGAACCGTGGTTCGACGAGGACCATTTTTTTCGTGTGGTTCATTGTTGGCCGAAGAGTCCACCCAATACTGGACCCAACACGGAAGCGGCCAACGGTGCTAAGATGCCCCCGAGAAATCCACCTTTCTGTAACACCTTTTTCTTTTGTGTTTGAGGGACCCGCTTCTGGACTAGGGTTCGGAGACCTGTCTTATGCTTGGCCAACTTGGTCTTCTGAGCCGGAGTCCGTGCATGGTACGTTGCCTTTTAACAGGTTGTACCCGATCTCGCACAGACAGCGTACAAGGTCAGGGTCCGCACCGCGTACAATGGTTCGGACCAACTCGGGTGGGGCCGTGTTCAATACACGGAGCGTCGGAGCGTGCTTCCGTACTCGCGCAGACATCATGTACAACTAGTGCTAGAACTCACAACTCTGCTCTTTTTATCTACTTCAGAGAACAGAGACAAAGTCAACCATGCTGTGGTATTAATTCTTTTTATTATCCCCATCATCAAACACACACACCCCAGCTGGGGGCGCCACTGTGGATGTGTTTACATTATTTTTGCATGTACACGTGGTGGGTCTCTCCGGGAAAGATGCCGGTCCGTAGTCGAAGGTGGTCGGGGGTGGCTTGCTTGAGGTCGAAGAGCATATACCCGTGCTGAGGGGTTGTGGCATCTTTAAATGCTTCCAACGCAAACGGTGTGCGGCCGGGATACATCTGTCTCGCCAGGTGCAGCAGTTGAGTGGTATCTCTCGGGTTTTTGAAGACCACCAGGTAGTGGGCATTTAAGCTGATGTTCCGATGTTCTTTGTTTTTACTGAACAGATTCTGCACAATGTAGATGATGCTGAGCCGTCGATGATGGCTGCCTTTGGTAAAGAGTTGGGTGACCCGCGCATCCGTCTCCGCCATGAGATTATCCAGAACCACAGGCTGTAATTCCGTCTCGTAAAACGTCCCTAGCAACGGTTCCCCTTGAAGATCTTCCAGTTCATAGACTCGCTGCTGTCGGGGTAGGCGCCGTTTAATCAGGAAGTGCTCATCGCTCCAGTTGGGCAAGTAACTTTTCTCAAATTGACCTTTGACTTTACTGATCCGTACAGGGTTCCCGACCTTGAACACCGCCTTCGTCGTTCGCTGCGATTGCCTGGGGTACAAGACACGCCGGACTTGGGCTTCATTGCGTTGGGTGACGGTAATAGGGGCTCTCTCTATACTCCGGTGATAGGCTCGATTGTAACCACTCACAAGTTTCGGGAGAACATCGATGTACCGCCTTGTATTCTTATAGGTGAAATATTTATACATACGGCCTTTGAATGTCCTGTTGAACCTTTCCACCACGGAAGCCTTGGTCTCGTTGTACGTATGGAAGAAAAACATCTTCTGGGCTTTCAGAAACTGTTGGAACGGTCTGTTGAGGAATTCCGTGCCTTCGTCGGTTTGCAAATACAAAGGTTTGCGCCCGGTCTGGAAGATGTCCTTGAAAGCCGCTATGAGATTCGCCCCCGTTTTCATCCGGATGGGTACCACCCACGCATACTTCGATAGGATATCGATGCACGTCAAGATATACCGATTTCCATCGTTGTGTTTGGCAAAGGCGCTCATATCGACCAAATCCGCTTGCCACTGGGCATCTATTCCTCCCACGATGACCCGGTTCCGTAGAAAATGGCGACGGACAGATCGATGTAAGGTATAGGTGTCTTGTTTTCTTAACCAATCTCGGACTTGGGCACGTTGTATCCCCTGGGGTTTGGCCGCTCGAGAGCCGACAATGCACAATAGGCCGCCGGACTGTCGGGACTGTAGTATAAGTTATCCAACACCTTCTCCCAGCGCTTCACGGTGACAAATGATGATGGACCCTGGCTCTATCGTTTATTTATAACGGGTATATCTTGGGCCGGAGTTTCTTTCTGATTTTCTTTGTTGGCTTCCACAGTGTCCATGGTAAATGACCAGTCCAACTCGTCTGATGACCGCTTGATAAGCACTTGATCCACATCTACCACGGCATCTTCCAATGCAGACCATAGATCAGGGTGAAGGGTAAAATGCACTGTATTCCCATCCAGCCGAGCCAATTGAGCAAAGAAAGGGCCGCGTCGGACGTACACATCGTGACACAAGTGGATGAGGTCGCCGTCCAGTTCACCAGACAACACCCGTTTGAATTTGGTCCAGCCCTCTCGGGACAGACGAATGTGGGCCGGGCACGATTGTGTAGGGTCCGCATCACAGATGTCTCCCACCTCCTCCATGATATCGACTGCATCCGCATAAACGTGCAGGAAAACCTCGGGGGTCAAGCTGAGATACGCCCGTATTATATGCTCCGTCATGGTCAGTACGTGAATGGTACAAGATTTGACTGTCTCTCGTATTTATAGGGAGAACCCCGTGAGATCAAAGGATCGGGTGGTCATGTCACTGGGCTGACTGAGTCTAGCCGGATAATCAATGGCATCATCGTCTGCCTCCGCTTCATTGCTAGGTTTGGTAATTTGTTCATTGGGTTCTGCCGCCGCTTCACTCAGGGCACGAGCCCACTCCAACTGAACAGCTGACCGCTCGTCCGGTGTAAACAGCTGGTCCACAATAGGCACCACTTTCTCGAAGGCTGTCCACAGATCGGGGTCTAGGGTGAAGCCTCGCGTAGGGTCTTGGTAACGGCCCAGGCGTGGGAAGAAAGGTCCACGGTATACGTAGATGGCATTGTCAATGTTGATGAGGTTTCCGTCGAGCTCACCGCTCAACACCCGTTTAAATTTGGTCCAGCCGTCACGGTGTAGCGTAACCGTATTCGATACGGTCTCAGCGCGCGACCAGCAAACATCTCCACGGTCTTCCACGAGGGTGACTTTATCTTCATAGACGTGTAACCCCACCCGGGGTGTAAGGGGAAGGATGGCTCGTAGGACAGGTGACATGCTTGATCCAATGACGAACGGTGAATGACACACACTCTGACTGTCTTTCGTATTTATGGTGAGGTCCCACTGTCAATGCCACAGCGCCAGGGTCAATTAATAGGGCACAGACTATTGTGAGGCCAACCAGCCGTCGCTGGTTCCGGCGTGAGCGCTCGTGGTCCATAGCCCGAGCATCAAGGATGGCTGTCATAGTCCAGTAGTGGTGAGTGATGGCACACCTCTCCATCGTGTGCACTCTGTCGAGGACCGCTTCTGTGAACTCTTTCAGGATCTGGCGTCGCCCCTCGTTGTCGGCGCCATCTGCAAACATGGACCGAACCACTGCTCTGTAACCTGTGAGTGAATTAACGACGGTGGCATGCTGTAAAATGCGAGTCGCATAGGGCTGGATGTCCGTCATGGCTCTGTAACCGTAGAAATGAAAGTGTGGGATCCAGAGGGACGTGTTTTATAGACCATGTCACACATGCGCGCCTACACGTAGCTCTACGGGTGTAGTCCGTGATACGTACTATTCTGATTGGTTATGTGGCTCCTATAGAGATAGTACCTTATCGACAATGGGGACTACTTGTTCCAAACCCGTCCATAGATCGGGGTCCAGGGTAAAACCACCGTCGTTCAGACAGAGGAGTCGAGCGAAAAAGGGACCGCAGAAGATGTAGACGTCGTCACACAGGTGAATGCTATCACCGTGCAGGTCACCCAACAACACCCGTTTCAAGGTAGTCCATCCTTCCGGTGACAAAGAGACGTGCGCTCTGGGTTCAGGCGTACACCAGCACCTAAGTCCGCTATCGATGAGGTCCACTCGTTTGGGGTACAACAAAAGGGTGCAGCCAGGTGTAAGCCTCCGGGTAGCCACAGTCCCTTCTTTCACCTCGGGGTGTAGTAAGTCATCCACCTCGGGGAGTACATCTTTCAGTGCCATCCATAAGGGTGGACAGAGTGTGATATAGGTACCTCCACTCTGTTCCAACCGGGGAAAAAGGAAATCCTCTCCAGCAGTGCGTATGTGCACACCGACTTCCACGTGCATGAAATCCCTTTCGGGCTCTTTTCCCTGTAACAATCGTGTCAGTCCAGCCTGATAGCGATAAAAAAATCTTCACCTTCTGCGGTGCGTCTTGGACCAGCTCCAGGTGATCGTCATTGACGATGAGGTAGACGTCGGACGTCAGTTGGAATAACGCAAGCTCTGTTCCGCTCGCTGCCATGGTGGAGAATGAAAAGCGAACGGTTAGAGAGGTGGCTTTATAGTGTACCTGTTGGGTAGGGTTTTATACACCGTGTGAGTCATGGGCACTCGCTTGCGCCATAAGGTCAATAAGGTTAGAAATGCGTTTTTTCTACTACGCCCTGTGACGGCCCTTCGTGAAAGTCCGTGATTGTTCGGTAGTGTAATGTTATTTTGTATAGGATTTCATTTAACATGAGATTTCACTAGTCAAAGCTTAAGCACAAAATGAGGATAAATAGGCCAATGAATGCAGCAATGCCCTAAATATTCCCACTTTTATACACCTACATAGAAGTACCCGGATGTAGGCGCGGGCGTAGGCGAAAGCATCCTAGTACCCGGATGTAGGCGCAGCCGTGAGCGAAATTCTAGTACCCGTCCATTGGTTCTTTTATTGATAGCTCATTGGCTCTTTTTCTCGACCGCTGATTGGTCCAAATGGACCTGCCCATCCTTCCCAGGTTAATTTACAATCCCCTTTTTGGGATTCAAGCTCTGTATATCGATGCCGCAACATTGTTGCCGAACCTTGCCGAAAGAGAGACCTTTGACCTTTTGACCTGGAAGTGACCTCTGACCTTTTGACCCGACATTCATCCGCGCACTTCGGTGATGCCGCGCACTTCCGGAGAACCCGCGCGCGCGCTGCGGCCGGGGCGGGCCGGGCCGGGCCGGAAAAAACCCCGGAGGTTGAACATCCGGACCACTACGTCTAAGGGGAACATTGGAACTCTTCTGTGTTCGAAGGTAGTTTTAGTGAAACCCGGAAGTGACGTCTGTGCGCAGAACCCACACCACCACCCAACCCCAACCATGGACCCCTAGTGGTGGGTCACACACACACACACCCACGCATCCCCCAACATGCCTGCTTTCTATACTACGACCAGACTGCGCATGCGCAGACCCTTGAACACGGACGAACCCTGAGTCCAATCGGATGCTGCTTCACAAGAGCTTCAACATAAGACCTCATACGACTCCATCGGACCCATAGTGACCCCTGTCGGCGCCAAAATGTCTATTTCCATACACTTTCTCTACTGCGCATGCGCAGAATGACGTCAGTTCCACGTCACACCCACCCCGTCGGATACGCCCTCACGACTGCTTCACATGGATACCTCACTCGATCCCATCGGCCCAATAGGGGCCCACCTAAACCCCAACACGTCTATTTCTATACTACGGCCAGACTGCGCATGCGCAGACTATTGACAACGAACGACACACTAGCCCAGACGGATGCTCCCTCACGACAGCTTCACACTGATATCTCATACGACACCATAGGATCATTAGGGGCTCACCTACATCCCAAAACATCTATTTCCACACCCTTTTCCCAGAATTCCCTGTCTGCGCATGCGCAGAATGTGGACAACGGCCGAGACCCTAGTCCAATCGGATGCCCCCTCACATAGGCTTCACATTGATACCTCACTCGATCCAATCGGCCCACTCGTGGCTCACCTACATCCCAAAACGTCTATTTTCATATCCTTTCTCTATTGCGCATGCGCAGAATGACAATATTCCGACCCCACATCCACCCAGTGGGATGCCCCCTCACATAGGCTTCGCATTGATACCTCATACAACTCCATAGGCCCATTAGGGACCCCCCTCGATCACAAAACGTCTATTTTCATACCCTTGGTCTACTGCGCATGCGCAGAATGACGATATTCCAACCCCACATAGGCTTCACATTGATACCTCACTCAACCCCATCGGTCCATTACTGGCTCCCCTAGATCCCAAAGCGGCTATTTCCATACCCTTGGTCTACCGCGCATGCGCAGAATAATCATATTCCAACCCCACACCCAGCCCATCGGATGCCCCCTCACATAGTCTTCACATTGATACCTCACTCGACTCCATCGGACCACTAGTGACCCACCTAGATCCCAAAACGGCTATTTCCATACCCTTGGTCTACCGCGCATGCGCAGAATAACCGTATTCCAACCCCACACCCAGCCCATCGGATGCCCCCTCACATATGCTTCACATTGATACCTCACTGGACTCCATCGGACCACTAGGGACCCCTCTCGCCCCTGAAGATTGCCGGAGAATGCCGGAGAATTTGGGACTACTTTCTGTCCGCGGAGGCAGACCGCATCACCACCAGACCGCATCACCACCAGACCGCATCACCGCGGAGGAATACACACGCCCGATTCACGCAGACCGGAAGTGACGTCATACATGACGTTACACTTCAGTACATGTCCTATCATGTTCAATCATACGGGACTGGTGGCGCCCCTTGGCGGAAAAAGGGGAAAGAAGAGTTACCTCCCTGAAAAAGGGACGTGGATATCCCGTCTCCCTACTACTCCTGTGCTACCCGCAGTCTACCGTCCAATTTAGCACCAGATGCTCTTGAAATCAATCCCGTTTGGGCGGTTTGGCAACGAAAATACCATGGCGACTATCCTTGATCCGGGAGTGAGTGAGTAGAATTTAACGTGGTTTTTGACAGTTTTTTGGTCATATCACGACGGTGCTTACACATGTGCCAGGACACGAGAGTGCTCACAGTTCCTATTATCCTGGACACTGTTCAGTCCAGCAAGTACAGCACCCGGTCACCCGTCCAAGCAGTGGAGGAGGGTATGCTATATGGGCTTTGCAGGGCTTTATGGGCTTCATTCATTCTGACGCTTTCACATGGGGTTCAGCATATTTCTAAACTAATTTCTCAATTAATTCCAAATGATTAGAAGAATTACCGGTATGGACGAATCTAAACCTTTGTCACAAACTGTATCAGAGATTCGAGGCACTTCTTAGTCACCACAGAGAAACTATATGTCTTCATGCCACACGGATGGTGACCGTTTTGGAAAGAGGTCTGTGGGCCTCTCTGAGCAGTTTCCTTTTATCAATTGCAGACACTTCATGGGGGGGGGAGCATACCCCTGCCCTGAACCCCTTTACTGTCTTCGTATGAGGTAGGACCCCATATGACCCCATACACCATGTCAAAACCGCCATTGATTATATACGCGTGTGTATATTGCGTTGTCCAAAGTTCACTAAGGGAAATGTTCAAGGGGTCCAATGTCACGAGATAGGTCAAAAGTTCACAAGGTCAAACGATGTCCCATGTAACCTATACCCTTGCTCACGTTTCTCTGGAGATGGCTTTAACCACTACTCCTATACCTCGCACTTCGGATTGATATCTTCTTCAGATACTCCCACCTCACTGGGGCATAATAATGTCCCAGCCACCAATCAGACTTCAGCACGAGCAGCAACTCCGTGACCGCCGGAAGTGACATCATATAAAATAAAAGCGACGTTTGTGGGAAAGTTCATATTACTTTTCAGTTCTTCATTATTTATACCTCTGTTGACCTGGCGTCCAGAAAAATGTACCTCCGATTATTTCCGTCGTTTTCAGAGGGCGACCAATAGCTCCTGAATAGCTTTCGCTTTTTATGATGAATAGACCAGTGGGAAGACCAGTGGGAACAGTGCAAAGCGAAAACACGTGTATATTGCATGATCAAACGTTCAGGATGTCAAAGTTCACGGGGTGAAAAGTTCTCGAGGTCAAAAGATCACGAGGGCTAATGATGTAACATATACCCTGTACCCTCGCTCTTGCGTGTCATGTCTCATATACATGTACCCCGCACCTCGGTTTGATACCTTCTTCAGATATAGATCAAAGAACATTTTGTGCAAATATAATAGCCCAGTCCCGGAATGGAACTCTCTACCCACAAAAGGCGCGAAACGACGTCATTCCCCATGAGACGTTACGCTGAGGTAAGGCAATGAACCATTTCTTAATCTTGGCAATGTTATCTTATTGTATTCTCGGAGTTCTACAGGCACAGGCGTCTGTTTGCAAATCCCTAGTTAACTCCGAGACAATAACATATTCAAAGTTGTTTTGATTTTCGGTACTTCAAAAGTCACAATGATACTTATTTTCCGATTTTTGCGGTAAAGCCAATGTTAAAGCAATGCTAAAGCATTGCCCGGTGCTAATACTTGGCCGGACGTCACGTGGGCAATGACGTCGTTTCACGCGCGCCTTTCATGGCTAAAGAGTTCTATCTCGGGACTGTCCCATTGCCTCTGTTTTCACGAAGGAACATGGTGTTTGTAACTTGTTTCATGTACAACTAAAGCCATCCAATTCGTCCCGGATCTCGTTCGATTGCAGGAGATTACCATGCAGTCCGTGATCATAATACTATAGTACCGTATCTGACTAAACCACAGGAATTTCCCGGTTGTTGGGGGGGTTGGGAGGGGGAGGAAGCCTTGTGATGCAGGTTGAAATCTTTCCGGGAGGGCTTTGAGATTCAGGCTGCAATCGTCCCGCGATGGCGCTACGTTTCGTAACTTGTGTCTAATTTCGCTTAACCCGGGGCTAGGGGCCGTATGAACCCATTTACTTCAAGATCCTCATGGTACTCATATGAACAGTCACAATCAAAGCGTGACTGAGATACATCATTTTTTAGATGACGACTCTATAACGAATATTATGGATTAAGAATACTGATCAGCGATACGGATTTGGTATTTTTGGAACATCATGATGTCTTGCCGGCATCATTGAAAACTGTTGACCGCTTCTCTCTTGCAGAAAACAAGCCTATGTTTATGTATACTATGATTGTCTTTTTGAATTTGGTGCTAATACTGTTATATGGAAAATGGAATAGGTCTTTGGATTATGGACGCGGATATTCTCTAATGGACGACGGCTGGATTATGAATGACGGACTAGACGCTTGTAATTGTGATCCAGGCTGGAATGAACGCACAGGATATGTCTGTTACAGCAAGCGCTCCTCTTTCCCATAGATATCCCTGAGGCATCGCTACGGTAGATTAACTAAATGATGATGTTACAATTTGTCCGAGTTGGTATTTTGTACATAAGATATTGGACATGACAAGTGACAGGGGGTGAAGCAATCATCTCGTCCCAAGTAACGCAGATATGGTCTATGTCGAAGAAATCCCTAATCGATCTTGCCACTTTGTGCGATTGGAGCTAATGTCATTTCCTATCTCCCACTTTACCCCAGACTGACTGGCGCCAACCTATTGTATTTAATGTCGCCCTAATTTCGTATAAAAAGTAGGCCGTTGAGAGAAAACCTATAAAATCGGAACGCCCGGAAAACAAACACCTTTTTTCGCGCAATTTGTTTCACACTTGGTAATTAAAAATGACGGACTTACCTTTTTACGTAAGGGCTCTATCAATTTATCACGAATAGAAGGGATTTCAGTGGCCATAAACCAAATTATTTCAACTGATCTTATTTTACGTAACTGTTTTATACATGGTCCAACACTAAAAAAATATTTGGAATAGAGAATGCTCTCCTTATTGAACTCCTTTCTAATGCTCCGAAATGAAGAAAATTAACAGCTGGAGATTTGTAGGTCATCGCATCATTTTGAGCCTATTTCCATACTCCCTATACCCCACATCCAACCCCCTTCCGAGCAGAGCATCCTGGGTAAATTCGAAATGGGGGACATGCGGATGTATAGAGACTGTCGTTTCGAAAAGTGCACAAAGCTATTTTTCGCATAAGAAAAAAATTCTCCAGTTATAGAAATCAAACAGTTCTTTTGTGCCAAGAAAACTGCATCAACATGAAAGTGGTTTATATAATATGACGTCATAAGTGTCGCCATCTTGGATTTTAAAAACATTTTATGGTTCCTCATCGCCCAACGATATAGTGTGTTAAGTGTCAGTCCCTAAACTCAGCGATAATGATAATATTTACAGAGGGGGGAGTCCTTTTCGCAAGGCCGCGGTAGACCCCGCGAATCGTCCAGACCAGAAAGAATATTCCCTGAAGTTGAAGATTTTTTCGGTGTATATCTTTTAGCCGAAGCGAGAACACATACCATTTGATCTAAACATGTGGAGTCTTTACATATCTCAGTATATTCTGTAAATAAGCGAACAAAGAATGATACGGTAATTTCTGAGCACGCGAATCCATCAATAATGCTATTTATATAAGCTAGGGTGGCGCGTGTGGCACATTTGATCGCGTGCTAGCCGGTTACTCTCGCGTGACTTATTCTATTTGGGGGACGGTCTGCCAATTACACCGTATGCCAACCGTTGTTGGGATAGGTTTACAATTACCGCAACACGGTCTGGGCCTTCCGTGTGCTCTGTTCAGTGTCCTTATGACAAATTAATGACATAAACAATATTTTCCGAAGTCAATAATTCCTATATTAATTATGGAGAGACGAAGAACACATGGCCGACAAATCTCGGAGAAAATTACGATAATTTTATCAGATTCACGGAACGCAAGCCAGTAAAGCCCTAATTGTGATTGTCAAATATAAATTAGTCTGTATTAGTTTAGGTAAACACAAAATCAAACTGATATTAATGTGTCTCTTTGAATAAAAAAATAACTAAATTATCCGATGGCATAGTCTATATAGCTGCTCCTTCATACCCCAACCCTTCTCCACTTCCTCCAGGTCCAGAAACACCTCACATGTGCTATTCTCTCTAATTTGACACATTTCGTCATTTTACACGACAAAGACCATTCCCGACTGCTCGGCTTATTCCGTGAAGTCATAATACCTCGCGCATTAATGGTGTAAGGATTTTACAGCTCTCAGCTGTAAACCGTGATCCGCCGCACGTGGGGCACATCACATGCTGTAGGATGTGTTTCCCCTCACATAGTCCTCGTTGTATTTCTCTCTTATCGGAAGATAAAATATATATCCAAACTGAAATGGACATTCCCTTGATCCTACCCGGGAAGAATCTCTTCTAATTTGAGGTGTTTCTTTCGGTTTTTCCTCTTGAGCTAATCTCCATCCGTGTCCGTGGTAACGAAAGTCAAACAGCTGACATGCGCTGTTCGGAGTTTCCGCGTGATATTATTGTAGACTCGTACCTAGCCCTCAACTCACACGCACCGTTGGGGTCTAGTCAGCGGCAGGCATTTTGTATTTTCTGATTGGCTGAATTACCGGTCTAAATCTAGACCGGTAAATAGACTAATGTCAATATGGGTTGTTGTTGTTCGTGTGTATCTAGTGACCAGTACTCGTCTATGGTGCGATAAAGGGCCTTGAGCGCTACGGCCACCAATCCACCAAGTATTATATAGATCCTTGGTAAGATTTGATGAGCGATGAGCGATTATGGTATGTTTCCTAAATAAAGCCCTCGCTTCTTCGACTACCACGACATCCAGCAAGACGGTACATCTTCGGAAAATTTATGACCTATTCCAAGGTTCTTAACGTGACAGGTTCATGATCAGGTCAGGGAATTTGCAGCATTTCTGTTCTTCATTCAATACATAGTACTGTTCATACGCCCTATGATATGTACTTTTGTTGCTAACATTATGCAAGTTTTGTTGTTAAAAAAATAAAACTGAACGTACTTGTAGGCCTACTACTCGTTTGAAGCAGCAGACATTATAAATTTAGTTGACCTAGATTCTGCATTGAAAATCAACCATTGAAACGCGGAAAACAACGAATTACGTCAATTATACAGTATTTTCGCCTTCATGTTGTCTGATCGTACTAGTCTTGTTTATCTGATTATGCTAAACAATTTTGGGATAGGCCTAGGTCACAAATTTTCTGAAGATGTACCATTTTGCCGACGTCCAAACAAGCGTGGAGGGGCATTGTGGGTGAAGAATACCATGGGCCAATCACTGTGCAGTGCTGATTTAAAATGCCTGTCGATAACTAGTCTCCATAGAGCGATAGCGAATTGGAGCTGGGTACGAGTCTAATATTATTGTTTCAACATGGATGCCAATATGGATTCCTAGCAGTGCGAAACGAGGTTCTAATGTCATACATGTCCGAGATCGTGTCGAGTGGACAAACACAAGTGACAGCCATGAGAACTGTACTCGCGTGCCCTAGTTTCGAACAAGACCGATTCAGGTAGGCCTAAGCTATATCAGATTTTACTGCTTCTCAACGCTTAAGTGGTTTTCAAACTGCCACATGGCCTTTTTAACTATGCAATAACAAAACCCTGTATCATTATACAGCATATTGGGGGTGGAGATAACATCTGATCACAGATGGCGCAGTTGAACATCCGGACATTGTGATTGCTCGGTAATTTCGTTTGAAGCGCAGAACTACCAAGAAGCACACGCTAATGACCAATTTGCACCGAAAAACATTTGTTCTATTCAGCAGGAGACAAAGAAAAAGATTTAAAAGAATATAGGCAACTCGATTTCCAATGCACCACGCGATTCGCTCGATTATAATAAGCGAAACAGACTGCAATGATATCGGTAGATTTACTCAAATAAAGCACTTGTGTCCGCTGTCTTCAGATCTGTTTTATGACTTTCGAATTCTCAGATAATTTCGCAGGAATTGGACAATTAGAAGTCCATGTCGCTGGATGGTTGAAGTTCTACACCCCGTGTCAGCATGAACAAAAACTTGTAGTCAATGAATCAGTTATAAGACTGCGGCGGACGCGGTCAAGAATGTGAGTGACAGACGACACAAATTTTCATTATAATTTGAATTAAGGATCGTTAAATCATGTGGGGTCGGACCACTAAAACAATTTACATTGGCGGCAATGTTAAAAAATATTAATGTAATTGCATCTCCTCGATTCATTAATTAAGTCTAGACTTCCATATTTCGGCAAGAAGTACTTTAATTCAAGTGCTACAACCGGACAGACTTCTTGACGGGGGTCGCCCATCGAAATTTTGAGTTATGCGCGCGCGCTCGTACAAATGACGTCATACTTTTTGTTTTTGATGCACATGCACCCAAATAGTCCCTCTTAGCAACACCTTATTAGGCCTTGAGTTAAAATCAAACTCACAGCGAAACCAAACACATATCATACTCCAATCTCCTACCACTGGCCTTCAATTGTTCGTCGTAGCAGAGACTGGAAAAATATTGAAAACAATTCACTTCTCTGGCAGAGGTTGCCTAGAACGGGTCGAGACTATTTGTGTTAGTGGTCTGAGCCCATGTACGCATGACGTGCAGGCTAGACGCGGACATCGATGGCCCCTCTTTCTTGACATAGGGATTGATGGGACATATATACGCAGACGAAAATGTTCGTTGTAAATTTCATCCGAGATTGCGATCTGATTGTTTCCGGTGTATAAGATCTATAATTTAAGATAATCATCCCGCAATGGATTATGGGATCATAATCTTTCAGCTTATAAATCAACTCTAATCAGTAGAGAGTCAGTGAGTGAGTAGGAACGTCGTTTTTAACATTATTTCAGTAATATCACGACGGTTCCTACATGTGCCAGAACACGAGAGTGTCCACAGTTCTTATTATCCTGTACACTGATCAGCCCAGCCAGCACAGCACCCTGTCACCCATCCAAGTATTGACCGAGCTCAACGTTGCTTAACTTCGGTGATCTGACGAGAACCGGTGTGCCCAACGTGATACGCCGTACGCAGTAGAGAGTCATAACTTCTGATGCACCAAACGGGAGTGGTGTTAAACCCTGAGGTCAATCCGGCCATTCCCTCACCCCGACGGTCCGACATACAACCCCTTATCTATCTTATTAAAACAAATACGATTGAGCCAAAATCAAAACTGATCTTTCTTTGTCGCTTTGGCATATGTGACAAGGTTAGTACGATAGCGGGATTACATTGGATTCCAACAGATATAAAAATGCTATTTCTCTGAGTTGATTGGTTAACCGGGCCACAACTGACAAACAGGAAGTGAAAATCGCATGATCTGATTGGGTGTATGGTACAACCACCTCGCTGGGGATCTAATAATGCCCCAGCCACCAGTCAGATTTTTGGACAGGATTCCCGTCCGCGCGCACATCGCCGGAAGTGACATCATATATAGTAAAATAGATGTTTGCCGATCATTTCGATTACTTTTCAAGTCTGCATAATATCTTTGTTGACCTACCGTTAAGAAGAATTATCTGGAGATTATATTTCCTGTTTATCTGGACAGAGCATATGAAAAGTAGTTTGCTCATGTGCAAAACTGAAGGAGTTGTTCGGCCGGATTCAAACTGAACTGTGCGTACGTCGGTTTTCCCCTATACGTCAAAGCAACGTAGTAAAGGTCAACTTCCGCTATTCAGGGATGATAAATGAGCCTGTGAAATGGAGCATGCGCTGTGAGGAGGATGCACCTACAGTGCAACTCTTCCTCTCAACTCGTGCTTTTACTTCCCACTGCAAAAGAGCAAACATTTTCAAAAAAAAAAAAAAAGACTCGTTTTCGTGCAAAACATTTTGATAGATTAACAGATATGAATTCTGTAAAGTGACCTGCACGAGTTATTACATCTTCACAACGTCAAGGTCTCTATTTGTGAGCCAAAGGCGAACCCTTGACCATCTTGCATAGCAGACCGCTTTCAGCCCACATTCCAGTTACGTGACCTAGAAAAACTGCGCTGATGGTAAAATACGTTAGGGTTTTACTTTCTGTGATAAACTATTCGCTGATACCCAATGTAAACTATTTAATCCAAGAACGCATAACAATAAAATATTAATGGATAGATCAGTGAAATTTCATAGAAATCCGTGCGTTATTTCACCCAATTCAAGTCCTTCAGTGAGAAGGTGAGGTCGGATACACTGCCATCGCGGACCGTCTTTAGAGTTTAAGTGTTCCCTACAGCTTGTTGGATGTTTGATGGTAGATGAATGGGTTTATTTTTTCTTCAAATAGGTTTTGTTTTAAACTATTTTTCCTTTATACTTATTAATGTTCATGGTTGTTGAATGTGTGCGTGTTTATCTGCCACCGGATATATCCCACAAGCTATATGGTGCTTTCGAATTTCTTGTCACGGTCGCATTGGTCGCCGTAAACAAGTGATCTGATTGGTCAATATGTCCAAGATGTTGCTTTTCGTTGAACACGATACATTGTCCAAGCGTACCAGGGGCTATATCTAGAATAGAGATACCCCTGGTTTTAGCGAGGATGGTGTTATTAGTGTAGGCCTGTTTCTCGGTCTATTCGTATTTTCCTAGTGTCTTGTTTGACAGTGCCGAGATGAAATGTTTACAGAAACCCAAATCAGACGATGTTTGTTTTGAATCTTCCCGAAGTCTGTAACTGCCTTCAAAACCTGTAATTTCCAAGGTGATGATTTAAGCAACGAACCTTACATGTATAGACTGACGCCACGACTACATACATAAATCTCGTGCTTGTAGACACAGTTAACGGACTTGTGGGATATTTGATGGCATGATGCAACGTAAATGTTGATTAAATTATGAAAATTTCTAACCATATAAAATAAGATAAAATGCGATTTTTATTGTTTTGTTTTATTTTTCCCCTAAAAAAATGTTTTCTCATCTTTGACTGAAATGAAGCCATTTCCATTGGTGTCAAGCCGAACGAAACCCAAGTTACTACACTCTTGAATTTTCTACCAATCCCTGATCTCTTGGAAAAGGACATGTGTTCCCGCGTGTTTTTCTTTTCTCACACTACTACAGACTATCGCTTTGTAGAATCCTTGGGGAGAAGTTGGGAGACGTTCAAATCTTATTGGTCAGCTTGACGACATTTAGCGATGATGTCATCACATTTGTTTACGTTTACTTTTTGTTTTCATCTACAGTTTTGTCACAATTCATCCTTTTTACCCCTCGGCCAACTTTGGCCTAGGGGTATTGTCGTCATCATGTACGGCTGTCCGTACGTCCGTACGTCCGTCCGTCCGTTACCGCGATATCTACAGAACCGTTTCATGCATGGTAACCAAACTTGGTACATCTATTTATCTTCACGTAAATCAGAAGCCTATCGAAAATGAGTCATCTCGGACAATATTTTGCAGAGTTATGCCCCTTTTACAAATAAAAATCCATTTATGATTTGTTATTGTGATAATTTCAGAACCGTTCCATATACAACATCCTAACGTGATACAGTTGTTCCTCTTGACCTGAACTAGATGCCTATCGAAAATGAGTCGTGTCAGAAAGTATTTTGCAGAGTTATGCCCCTTGCCTAATAAAATTCACTAATTCCTATGTTAAGTTTGCATATAATTTCTATATCATGTTTGTATACTATCACATTTATTTATTGATTGGATGACTGATTTATTCTCTTACACAATGCAAAGAATGCCTGCAAATCTGTTTTGAAAATGACACTAGATGCCTATCGAAAATGAGTCGTGTCAGAAAGTATTTTGCAGAGTTATGCCCCTTGTCTAACAAAATCCACTAATTCCTATGTTAAGTTTGCATATTATTTCTATATCATGTTAGTATACTATCACATTTATTAATCAATTGGTAGAGACACCCTTACATTATAATAGCTGGGGTTCAGAGCCGAGGGGTTTCGATAGCGCCGCTTCATGTTAAAACACGACTGACCATTCAGTCTATTGGATGCTACAATCACCGATCACCATTGTGCGCTACAATAGCAAATAGCCTCCTTATACAATAGCAGTAGCCTCGCTATACGATAGCAGTGGCCTCATTATACAATAGCAGTAGCCTCCTTGTACAATAGCATTAGCCTCCTTATACAATAGCCGTAGCCTCGTCATAAAATAGCAGTAGCCTCCTTGTACAATAGCATTAGCCTCCTTATACAATAGCCGTAGCCTCGTCATAAAATAGCAATAGCCTCCTTGTACAATAGAATTAGCCTCCTTATACAATAGCCGTAGCCTCGTCATAAAATAGCAGTAGCCTCCTTGTACAATAGCATTTTCCTCCTTATACAATAGCCGGAGCCTCGTCATAAAATAGCAGTTGCCTCCTTGTACAATAGCATTAGCCTCCTTATACAATAGCCGTAGCCTCGTCATAAAATAGCAGCAGCTTCGTTATACAATAGCAGTAGTAGGGACCAATTCCTTAGCATTGAGGTTGCGGATAATGACGTCGCGTGGCGTTACTTGTTTTCACGGATGACGTCACTTCTGGTGACATTACTTCAGGGTCAAAGGGCACGTCTGAGTCAAATGTCACCTCCGGTCAAGTGACGGCACAGCAAGAGTGATCTGCCCCTAAATAAGACCGTACGCTGCAGTGAATTCAAAGTAGGTCCAATAGGCAACCCCTTCGTGGACATGTGTGGTATGGGGTGTGGCGGCTTGTTTTTTCTGTCCCGTCATGTGGAACACGATGGGAAGGGTCTCGTGGCCATGGGTCGACTTTTGCAGAAAAGTTGGGACTGCTCATGCGTAGTTCATAGGCAGATCGGGGGCGGACATTTTGTGGTCGTGGTGGACCCCTATTGGTTCGATTGGGTCGTGTGAAGTGTCATAGTGAAGCACTCGTCGGGGACCATTCTTATGGTGCGCATGGTAGACAGGGAATTGTGGGAAAAGAGCATCGGAATGGACGTATTGAGGTCAAGGTGGGTCAATATTGGGCGTACTGGGTCGTGTGAGGTGTCATTGTGAAGCACTCGCGGGGGAGCATCCGATAGGATGGGTGAGGAGTGAGATTAAGGCAATGGTGCGCATGCGCAGACCGGGAATTATGGGAAAGGGGGATTGGGAGGGTCGTTTTGGGGTTAAGGCGGACCAATATTGGTTCGAATGGGTCGTGTGAGGTATCAGTTTGAAGCACTCGTGTAGGACAGTCCGTCTGGACTGGTGTGACGTGAAACGAGAGTCATGGTACGCATCTACAGGTAGGGAATTCTGGGGAAAAGACACTTCGGTGGACCTTTTGGGTTCGAGGTGGACCCATGGTGAGTGTACTGGGTCGTGTGGGGTATCCATGCGAAGCGATCCTCGAGGCCGATCAAGTCATGGCTGGGTGCATGTTTTCTC
>JAVTVY010052567.1:0-26106 GCA_036873755.1 Hanleya hanleyi
CTCAAGATATGCCTTAACACAGTTAATTCTGAAGAAAACATGATCATGTATCGTTATTAATTGCCAGGTTTTTCTTCAAATTGACAACCATACACAGTTGCAGCAATATTTAAAATTGGTGGTTATCGTCTCAATCTTCCTGACTGACCAGTGCCATATTCCCTACCAACACCTATCAGACACTAAGTACTCTATATTAATTTTAGTCAAACAGGTTGGCATTACAGGCCTTGCTATCTAGAAATCGCACCAGGCTGATTTGATAGGCCTGGTACTGGCTGTAAACAAGGCTGATTTGCACAGAGCCAGATTGATTTCAATTGAACTACATTGTCAGCACTTTTTATCAGGCTGATAAGTACATGTAGACCCCATTAAAAGCACTCGCAGATTCTTTCACAGGGCCTGGGCTGATCAGCCCCGTCAAGTGCAAGGCCTGCATTACTTATTACATCGTCAATGAAATGCTCCAAACCACACCATGACATTCATCCCCTCACAGGCCATCCTTTTGGGCATAACCCTTCATACCCACCAAAAAGGTCCCTGACCAAATCTTTTTATTGCCTTACCTGTCAAAAAAAGGTTTTATTTCTAGTTCAGTGCTAAGAGTATCATTAATTTCTATATTAAAGTGAACCCTGATTAAAAAACATTCCTACTATACCTACCTACCCACATTCCTGAGAGCGTGTCGGGCTAACGCTCAACAAATATATTTGTAAGGATAGCCTCATGAGAGGGGATGTGGCTAGACCGGTGTACTGTCATAGGTATTAAACTTCTATGATCCCCTCAGATCACTGGTGATTTCCCACTGCTTCTAAAACCCACAATTGTATCTGCCGATGATTATGCTGTCAGATGTTTTGAGGTTTAATATGCTGAACTACATGTATGCTAATCACATCTTCACAATTGAAAATGAAACTATCTTTGTTTGTTCACCTTACACATACGTTAGTGAGTGTTGTAACCTATATTTAGCTTTCACTTTGTGCAGTTTCATTTTTTGGGCATTTCTCTTCTGAAGTCCTTGTCTGCTATCTTCCTGTTCATAGTGATTCTTAGTTTCCTAAAAAAACTAAAGATAGAGGTCTCATTATAGTCATTAGAGTGTGATAGTATGCAATGTAAACATTTGACCTCCCTTGAATTGTCTGTTCACATATGCAGTTATAGTGTCATGGATACATACTAACCTCTGTGTTTGCCAAAGTTTACTATCCCCCCAATTCAACACTAACATACCTCAGATCCTTCATTTTTGTCTTCTCGTTAAATTTTGTTTGTCCCATACTGAGTGAGTGCGTACACCATCAGTGAATCAAAGTCCACTGTTCAATTTGTCTTGGTTTGTTTTTCTCACCCTTATTCTCTTTTACCTGTAGTCTCCATGTATACGGTTTCATGCTAGTTGCAGGAGATTGATGGGTAAGGGTAAAGCCCAGTCTTGGAGAATGGAGTCGAGCAAGATGCTCAGAGAGTAGTTGTTTGTGGATGCCGTCTGTTCGTCTGTCTGTATGTACTGAATATGTTGGATTGGCTATAATGATCCCATTTGCAGTTGTTCATTGTTGTGCGCGTAGCCATTTCAGCTGACTGGCAATCTTGCCTTATTTCTCCAGATGTTTCAGCGCAGCAGTCTTGCTTCAGCCATGTTGTTATCATTTTTGCATGGTGGATGTTGTGGTTGCCATGTTGTGGTATATTTTGCATGGGTGTTCAACACTGAAGAGTTATCTTTCCTTGCATGACAGTTTGAATTCAGGCTGTTTAAGCACGTCAAGTTAATTCTGCCCTCATGTGTTCCACCCAACAAGCTGTTGTTCAAATGAAAGGTCGGTACATTTTGTATTTAGCATGGATCAATTTTTGCACCATGAATTATTCTCCGTGTTTTATTCATCCATAAGACGAAGGATTTTGTTTGTAATATCAGCTTGAGTATTGTTTTCTTTTCATGTTCAGTTTGAAACTTGTTTTGATACTTGCATGACTGAAGTACAATGAAATTTCATAGTTAGATTTTGATAGATTTTGTTCAAATTTACAGCTTGTGAGTTAAAGCAGACAGGAGCTCAAACGAATCTGATGGGCTAACATGCACATTTATTGAAGTTTTCAGTTTACAAATTCCTTTGGCGATGAGAATTTGGTTTGATACGAGATCTATAACATCATCAGGTTGAATTAGTTAATAGCAGGCCGGGACATTCAGCTAGTTATGGTCTACGAAATCTTTATACAAGATTAGATCACATTGGCTCCCTGTGTTTTTGATGAATGCCACAAATAATGGATCTCTCGTGTCAGTTTTATTGCCTGCAAGTGCCTCCTATATTTTCCTGTATTTTTGAGTCATTCCTATATTTTCCTATATTTTACTCCAAACCTCCTATATTTTTCTCATGAAGAATTTCACCAATGCTCTAAAATGAGTCAAATTGGCATGAGGAAATACCTTTCAGGATTTTTTTTTGAAAACATTTCAATCTCTCATTGTTGAACTAAGCAGCAGAACAGGTCTCCTCAATCACCACCACTATGACCGCATTCAGTGGAAATAATTTGATTAAAAACACCAGACTACTGCTATGTTTGGAACATACAATGTAGTATTGACCTGTCTTTCACTTCTTTCTTTCCTATATTTTATGAACAAAATCCCTGTATTTCTCCTATATTTTGGTAAATTTCCTCCTATATATTTTTCCTACATTTTCACTGTGAGGCACTTGCAGGCCTGCTTTATAGTACGGAACAATTTTCCATCTAGACTCACTGTTGTACCCAGACAGACTATTGATCTCCTTTGTGTCATGATCCTTACATGAAAGATGGGACCAGTTTGGGACTTGCCCTTGTCTTGAAAGCTCAGGCTACATGTACCTCAGAACTCACTTTGGTTGAATAAAATACATTTCTAGCTTCACAGAAAAAAAAAGATGAGGGCGAGAGGTTTATTGATATGTTATAAATCCAGACTGCCTGATAGTCCAGGTTGTGAGAGATTATTTGAAACATTAGTATTGTCGATTTTGATACATAGGATTCCATGCTTGCATTATGAGCACCCGTCATGCAAATTTGTCAGACATCGGTTGTTTTGCGAGTTGTCAGATTTCATAAGGGAGCTTTCTGAAATATGGGCTTGTTCTTTGATACGAATATCATATGCCGGTGATCCAAATTTGATACGCCATGCCCAGTTTAGTGTTCTGATCGGCATGGGTTGGAGTTCCAATTGGAATGGCATATGCCATTCCCTCTGTCATGCCAGCCTTGTTCTGATGAGTTTTGGAGGGTTCCGATGCTTTCCAACTGCACACCATGCCATTCTGTCGGTTCCTAGCATGCCCCAATTTCAAGAAGTTTCCTAGTCATGATTGAGTTTGATTGGCATAAGGTAATTTCCCTAATAATTCGATCACCGGAAGTGCAGCAAAAATGGCTTATATCTGGAAATATTCTTGATGGCACCAGCTACAAAGTGTCACATTTTGTTATTATATGACTTTTCTTCAATTTGAATGAGGAATGGAAATGTTACTTTTTCTCTGTGTTTGAATAACAAAGCTGAAAAGTGAACTTCCTGTGATTGAATTATTAGGGGAATTACCGTATTTAGAGTTTAGAATATTGCACATGCCAAACAGCCTGATTCAGCTAGGGATACATATATTTATTAGCAAGTACTGTTTGCATGCATTTTTGGGGTACCACACTAATTTGATATTACCAGTATTTTTCCTGCATTTATTAATTTATTAAGTTTGTCAGTCTGATCATGCTGATGCTGAGACTACATGGAGGTCCTAAATATTTTCCCTTCTATTATGTTGTAAATACCGATATTGGGATTGTATTGATGTAATGGTAGCGGGATGACTATGATTGTTTGTTCGTTAATTCTTCCATACTAACCCAGAGGAGACAGCTGTGCTAGTGAATATTTTTGTAGCATTACACTTGCATTATTTGTCATTATTCTCAGCAAGAGTTTAGTGCTATTTAGTTGAACGTAACAGATCATACACAGGTTATGACTCAAGTTATTAGTTGCATTTGGGTTGCATGAGGTAAAAAATGCCTGGGAGCATTATGTATACAGTCATGACATTGATTAAAGCCCAACTCACACTACGAACATTTTGTTGTATTAGAACAAAAAAACTGTTCAGAACATGTTTTGTCTGCAGTGTGAGGTGCCCAGAAACACGAACATTTTGTTCGAGGGACATGTTCATGAAATCAAACATGTTTGATTTTCGGAACATGTTTTCGTCCTCAAAACAGTTTTTGTCTTCAGTGTGTGGTGATCGCGAACATTTACCAACAGTTATCCAATCAACTGGCAGCTGTCGGTCATGTGACGAAGCCGCTCTCACATGACACAACAAAATGGCTCCGATCACATGACCGGCAGCCTCGCTGCGTGATCGCGGCGACTGGCGGTCAAGAGAAAATGTTCGTAGTGTGACGTTACCACGAACAAAAACACGAACAAACTGTTCTATTCTAATACAACAAAATGTTTGTAGTGTGAGTTGGGCTTAAGACTGCCATTTGATCTTTTAAGAGTGCACAGCCATGACAGCCTGAACATGAAATTTCATTCCAGCTACTGAAGATCATGGGGTTTTCATATATTTAAATATAGTATTTTGGCGAAAGAGATTTGCTGGATATATTGCAAACATATTCGTAAATCGTTCTTGATAGACGGTTCCAGCAGCATTTGAATATAAGTACTGGTATTGGCTCATCAGTCCTGTCAGATATGCTTGACTTCAATATGATTATATTTTAATTGCTTTATTGTTTCGATGATACTGGGAAATGATAATATATTTTGATATCTTGTTTTCATGTCAACATTTAAATCTTTGTTATTACAAGTAGATTCAATACTCAAAATGAGCACTGACAGCCTTGAATTCATATCAATTTGAAGGAACTTAAATTTATTACATGTGAAATTTCATGTTTTATTTCAGAAGTTTATAATTTATCATTCCACTTGCCTTTTTTTTCATTCTAGCCACCCCCCAAACTTCCAACACAATATTTCTCAGAAGATTTCGGTGATTTTGTAAATAGATGGTAAGTAGGACCCTTTGGTTACACCACGGACGATTACTCTGCAGGATAAAGACCCATTCGAGCTATTTACATATACGTTCTGTTTCACTGTCCATGATTTGTGATTATATCAAAATTATGAAATCCTCATATTCATGTAGCTCAACCCAGAAAGGGTTTTATCTCCCTCATTCCATTAGATTCGCCTTGGTGCATGAGGCCAAAGGCCCTCACAATTGTTTTAATCGATTAATCAAAGAATATTAAATATATGATGTATACAGCATATTGTTGTTCATATGTACTAAATTAGATACAGATATTATTCCCCTTGATGAAATAGTATTTCAAACAAATCCTCCATGAGAGTTTCTCGGTCTATTACTTAAATTAGTTGTGGGAACCTTTGCAAAAAGCAAAGCGAGGAGATTACTTACCAGACACAGATTTTCCTACCTTCGACCTTGAAGAGCGGCAGAGGGAGAGATCATGACCTTTTTTGGATAGGGCTATAAGCACCATACAGAACATCTGAATTTCGCTGATCAGTTATTTCACGAAAACAGATACATTTGTTCCTTGCATTTTCCAACGCTTATTATGTGTTGGATGATGTCATAATTTAGGTGAATATCCCATCTCATAATGGAGAGATCCCACATTAATCTTTGGACAATCCTTTGCTTTGGGTTGTTCTCATGATCTATCCCCTATCATGCCTATGCTGATAACATTGATCGTATTTTTCAATTATCGATAACTGGTGTAAATATGACAATCTGAATAAAATATCTCCCCCCCCCCCCCTTCCAAAAAAGGACCAGCAAGCTTACATTTATGATAACCCTGGCAACCTCGGGTCGAAAATATATCAGTTATCATCGATTACAAATATATTCTGGGTTAAAGACATAGGCAATCACTCGAATTGATGATCGAACTGGAGCTCAAGCGGCCAGCCAGGTGTCAGTGCACTGCCCGCTGCCATCGAGGCCAGACAGCATTGTCCAGGGATTAACTTGAACTATAGTGCCCATTGCGGCGATCATTAGCAAGCTTCAAGGGTAACATGTTACACATTCAAGTTCCGCCTTGCTTACTTCCCCATCATTCATTCTTCACAACTGATAAACATCTGATAGAACCACCGTTGTCTTCTGATTAATGTTGTCACCAGTTCTCATCTCTTTGTAGTTTGAAAAAGCTGCCTGCTGAAAGAGCGGACTTGAAATCATTAATGGTGAGTAGAGCAATGAAGGACTACCTAAGCAGGCGAGAGAGAACCACCTCTCTAATATGGAGGTAAAAAAGATTGTTTTTGTCTAATAAATTCAAGAATATATCAAACGAAGAGACATCCGCCATAGGCGACCATGAACATATATATCCGCATTGGATGGTATTGAAAAAACAAATTGTTGCCTGTCTAATTTGCATAGGAATAGACAAAATATTTTGTTCTCTATTAACAATTACACTATTTCACACTTTCATTTGAAAACCATTGTTTATGAGATGTAACAATACATAAAGGTAAAGTCGCCTGAAGATTTTGGAGTATTATGATGAATAATTCAAAAGTTAAAAAGCAAAAACGACCTTTCGTACCTCCATTTCAGAAAGGTAGATGTTGGCCTATAGTACTCTCTAACCTGTAAAGGATAATCATCCTTGCACACTTAATTACACATACCAAGCTTATACATGTACTCATCCAGAGCATTGTTCAGTAATTATGTCTTCCCTCGACTAGGTTGGGTGAAGGTCTTGGGAGACATGCATCTAGTGTTTGTGCTGTCTGTTTGTCCCCTTTTCTTGTCTGCAAGATATCTAGAGAAGTACTGGACAAAATTTCATCAAACTTGGATGGAAGCTTCTTTGGAATGGCCTCTTCATCCGATTAGGTTTTTTTGTGTGCGCGCGTGCATGCGTCCTTGTCCAGTGTTCGTCCATTCGTCTTGTCTACTTGTACATGTATATACAGGCATTTCTGCGAGGCATCTGGAGAGCTACTGGGCGGAATTTCACCAGACTCGGATGGAAGGTTCATTGGAATGGCCTCCTCAGCCGATTAAGTTTTGGTGGGCGTGTGCGTGCATGCGTCCTTGTCCAGTGTTCGTCCATCCGTCTGTCTACTTGTACATGTATATACAGCCATTGTCTGCAAGATATCTGGAGAACTACTTGACGGAATTTTACCATACTTGGATGGAAGCTTCATTGGAATGGCTTCCTCATCTGTTTTGGTGTGTGTGCGTGCGTGCATCCTTGTTCTGTGTCCGTCCTTCTGTCCGTCTACTTGTACTTGTATATACAGTCATTGTCTGCAAGATATCTGGAGAACTACTGGACGGAATTTCACTGAACTTGGATGGAAGCTTCATTGGGATGGTCTCCTTGTCTAGTGTCTGTGTCTGTCTGTCTATTTGTACATGTATATAGAGGCCTTGTCTGCAAGATATCTGAGGACCAATGGATGGAATTTCACCAAGTTTGGATGGAAGCTTCATTGGAATGGCCTCGCCTGATTAGCTTGTTCACGTAACATTCTACCCTTCAGACTATCTTGTCGTCGGCATCCACGTCCAGTATTTTCATTTGTACAGCTTTGTTTTGGATACTTATTACCACATTCATTTTCTAGCACCTTCCCATAAATACTGTGCCCACTTAAGGCAAGGTGAGAGGTTGGGGGAGATATGTTTTTGCTTAAAAAAACAACTAGCATAGGCTTCATGCCAGAGCAGCAACTCAAGGGTCAAAGCGGAACGTCTAGTTTGATTCTGAACATGTCACTAGCCAACTGGTCATTGCTGAATAGGAAATGATATCTTCGACACACTTTGGTGCTAGGAGTGTGTATGCACTGTTTGAGGCTAAACATGTCATGGTATCTCTCAGTACTGTTTCATTCTAAACATGCCATGATACATGTATCAGGGATTAATACAAATTCATTTTTATCTCGCCTTACAAAGTAAAGGGGAGATATTGTGAGGGGGAAGAGGATGTCGTCGTCGGTGTCGGTGTCCCCTGCCTAGAAATGATAAGGGTTTTGATTTAGCAAGTTAAACAAAATTCTAGAAAAATTAGAAAAAATATAAAAAAAAATATTGGGGGTGGGTATGCTACCTGGGGGTACTACCCCTGGGGTGCTCCAATGTTAAAACTCGTATGAATGAGTTTTGCGTTTAGCTGAAGTGCACATGTACATCTGTACTTAGAAAGTTTGTTGCAGTTGTCAGCTGTCATTGGATGATTATGAAACTTGGTATACATGTTTCTTATGATTAGAGGATGTACCTGTGCTATTTTTGAGAAGAAATATTAATTTTTCTCCAAATTATGGCAAATGAATTTACATGTAGGCCTCTACATGTATACATGTACATGTACATGGTGAGTTTGTTGCAGTTGTCAGCTGTCATTGGATGATTATGAAACTTGGTACACATGTTTCTTATGATTAGAGGATGTACCTGTGCTATTTTTGAGAAGAAATATTAATTTTTCTCCAAATTATGGCAAATGAATGAGTTTTCTGTTTAGGTAAATTGTACATGTAGACCTCTATATATATACATGTACATGGTAAGTTTTCTGCAATTGTCAGCTCTCATTGGATGATTACGAAACTTGGTACACATGTTTCTTATGATTAGAGGATGTGCCTGTGCTATTTTTGAGATGAAATATTAATTTTTCTCCAAATTATGGCAAATGATAAGAGTTTTGCGTTTAGCTTAAGTACACATGTACATCTGTACACCACAGTTTGCTGCAGTTGTCAGCTGTCATTGAATGATTATGAAACTTGGTACACATGTTTCTTATGATTAGAGGATGTACCTGTGCTATTTAGGAGATGAAATATTAATTTTTGTTCAAATTTTGAGAGTTTTGTCTAAGTAATCTGCCAATGATAATGTACATGTATATACATGTACACCTGTACATGGAAAGTTTTCTGAAGCTGTCAGCTTTCATTGGATGAGTTTGACACTTGCTACCCAAGTTCAATGTGATTGGAGGATGTGCATGTGCTATTCAAGAAATATGACATTAAATATGAATTTTTGTCCTAATTATTGCAGTTTAGACTTCGTACGTTTCCATTGATAAGGGTTTTGTTGGGCAAAAATTTACATGTAGATCTGTACATAGAAAGTTTGTTGAATCTTTTGTGGGATGATTATAAAACTTGGTGGACCTGTTTCATGTTTCCCTAGATCACGGCTCTCCCACACTAATCCCACACGGGACTGACCTATCCAGCAGTAATCTCTAATGGCACTGGCCTATCCAGCAGTAATTCCACACCGGACTGGTCTATCCAGCAGTAATCCCATTTGGGACTGGCCTATCCAGCAGTAATCTCACACAGGACTGACCTCTCCAGCAGTAATCCAAAATGGCACTGGCCTGTCCAGCAGTAATGCCACACGGGACTGACCTATCCAGCAGTAATCCCACACCGGACTAGCCTATCCAGCAGTAATCCCACATGGGACTGGCCTTTTCACACGGGACTGGCCTATGCAGCAGTAATCTCACACGGGACTGACCTATCCAGAAGTAATATGACACTGGACTACAATATGCAGCAGTAATCGCACATGGCATTGACCTATCCAGCCATAATCCTACATGGGAATGACCTATCGCACTGTAATCCCACACAGGTTTAGCCTATCTAGCACTAATCCCATATGGGACTGGCCTCTCCAGCCGTAATCTCACACAGGATTGCTGTATGCAGCAGTAATCCCACACTGGACTGCCTATGCAGCAGTAATCCCACACGGGACTGTCCTATCCAGCATTAATTCCATACGAGACTCATCTATCCAGCAGTAATCCCAGACAAGACTGGCCTATCCAGCAGTAATCCCACTTGGGACTCACTGGACTATCCAGCAGTAATCCCACTTGAGACTGGACTATCCAGCAGTAATCCCACAGGGGACTGGTCTATCCATCAGTAATAACACACGGGACTGGTCCATCCAGCAGTAATCCTACACAGGACTGGCCTATCCAGCAGTAATCTCAAATGGGACTGACCTATCCAGCAGTAATCTCACACTGGACTGCCCTATGTACCAGTAATCCAACGGCACTGATCTATCCATCCTACATGGGATTAACTTATATGCCAGTAATCTCACATGGAACTCACTGATGTTATTCTGTACCAGATAATCTATTCCAGACATTATTGTCTGTACTACATCACCTATTCCAGACGTTATTGTTTGCTCTACATGTATGCTTTCAATACTGCTGCACCTTCGGCGGATGACCCCGGAAGGCGAGATGTTGGGGTTCTCAGAACGCTTGTTACCATCAGTAATCAAGGGCAAAATTCATTCTGAAACTCAATTCAGACCTCCGAATTTGACTAACATAAGAATGGTGGTAAATTTGGAGAATACTCAATTTGAGCAAAATACCGAAAACTGAATACACTAATTTGAGTAAAAAAAAATACTCGAATCTTCGAAGTCCCTGGATACTTTCAGTTACTGTCTGGTGATGACCATGTCATGATGTGTGTTATCATGATCTGTCTTGGTCTTGGTACTGGTGGGTGCTAAACATGTCATGATATGTCTGAGTACTGTTTGGTGCTAAACATGTCATGATATGTCTGAGTACTGTTTGGTGCTAAACATGTCATGATATGTCTGAGTACTGTTTGGTGCTAAACATGTCATGGTATGTCTTGGCACTGTTATGTAAACATGTCATGATATGTCTGAGTACTGTTTGGTGCTAAACATGTCATGATAGGTTTTGCCACTGTTTGTTGCTAAACATGTCATGGTATGTCTTGGCACTGTTACGTAAACAGGTCATGATATGTCTGAGTACTGTTTGGTGCTAAACATGTCATGGTATGTCTTGGCACTGTTACGTAAACATGTCATGATATGTCTGAGTACTGTTTGGTGCTAAACATGTCATGATATGTCTGAGTACTGTTTGGTGCTAAACATGTCATGGTATGTCTTGGCACTGTTACATAAACATGTCATGATATGTCTGAGTACTGTTTGGTGCTAAACATGTCATGATATATCTGAGTACTGTTTGGTGCTAAACATGTCATGGTATGTCTTGGCACTGTTACGTAAACAGGTCATGATATGTCTGAGTACTGTTTGGTGCTAAACATGTCATGATAGGTTTTGCCACTGTTTGTTGCTAAACATGTCATGATATGTCTGAGTACTGTTTTGTGCTGAACATGCCATATGTCGGAGTACTGTATGGTGCTGAACATGTCAGTGCTAAACATGCCATAATAGGTTCTGACACTGTTTGGTGCTAAGCATGTCATGACACTGTTTGGTGCTAAGCATGTCATGACACTGTTTGGTGCTAAACATGTCATGATAGGTCCTGACACTGTTTGGTGCTAAGCATGTCATGACACTATTTGATGCCAAACATTTCATGATCTGCCTGAGCATTGTTAGGTGCCTAACATGTCATGATATGTCTGAGTACTGTTTGGTGCTGAACATGTCATGATAGCTCTTGGTACTGTACTGTGCTAAACAGTCATGATATGTCTGAGTACTGTTTGGTGCTAAACTTGTCATGATAGGTCCTGATACCATTTGGTGCTAAACAGTCATGACACTGTTTGATCCTAAACATGTCATGGTAGATCATGGCACTATTTGGTGCCAAACATTTCATGATCTGCCTGAGCATTGTTGGGGGCATAACATGTCATGATAAGTCCTGACACTGTTTGGTACTGAACATGTCATGATAAGTCCTGACACTATTTGGTGCTAAACATGTTCTGATCGGTCCTGACACTGTTTGGTGCTAAAAATGTTCTGATAGACCCTGATGTAATTTGGTGCCAAATGTGTCATGTGCTGGAATGTTGTAACAGTTAGGTCTTCTACAATACGTCTCAAGCTGTCGCTTGCATGCTTCATCCCAAACAATACTTGACTGACTTTTCCACTCGTTTCAGAATCATCTATTTGTGAAGCGATCCGAATCTGAAGATGTGGACATTGGTCGATGGGTGTGTCGCGTCATGGCAATCGAGCCGCCCAGTTGAAACTCCATAGCTCTGTATGATCTTCATGTGATCAGGTGATCTTCATGTGATCAGGTGACCACATACTGGCAAGGAGGACATCGTGGGAGTCCGTAGAACTTTGATCTTAGCAGACAAAGTGCTGAATGAACAATAACCTGAGGGTTTGCTGGATGGTGACAATACATGAACACTTAAATGTACACTATATGACACTTCACAGTTTCTCAACACATGCTGCAACACTTAATATAGCACTCTGATGATGATATCCTCTCTCGCTGATCCATTATGCCAAAATTAGCCTTGGTGTAAACTGCATAGGGAAGATTCTGCATATTCGAGAAATTCTATTACATCTGTATAGCATTCATTTATTGAATTCCATGTTCCTGGACTGGCTCATCTGATACCATCATTAAAATACATGTAATGAGGGCATGGCAATACACGAGTGATCATGTGGGTACACTTTTCTTATCTTGAAGGGAAAGTTGTAAGTAAGTCAATGCTTTATATATCCTGGGTAGCCACACTTAATTACAAACTATTTTACGTAGTTAGGTCCATCAATACATTTAATACAGAACACTATGGTTGGGATTTGAAGATTTTAATGCCACAAAAATCTCCTAAACTGAGAAATCATGAAAATAAGATGCCGCAAAAATAATGTTTTACAGTACAAGACGACGATGATGGACTGAAGCTCCTGGAATATGTCTAGTTCATTCATGCCAATTAGTAATCAAATGCTCTAATTCAATGGTTATGTGTGGATATTCATGGTCAAATTTACAGCTCTGATTGGTTTGCAGATTTATGTCTTTGATACTAAACTGTTTTGAAGGACTTAATTCTGTCTACGTCTATGATTTAGAGGGGGGTATTCTGTTATACTGGCCAACTGTTCCTATTATTGAGAACTTGGTTAGTGCTGACCGCTATTTCTTCAAAGCCTGTTGATCACCAACTTTGCCATGGTTCTCGTCAGATCACCGAAGTTAAGCAACATTATTAAGCTCGGTCAATACTTGGATGGGTGACCGGGTGCTGTACTGGCTGGGCTGATCAGTGTCCAGGGTAATACGAACTGTAAGCACTCGTGTTCTGGCACATGTAGGCACTGTCGTGATATGACTGAAACAAGGTTGAAAACGACGTTAAATCCTACCACTCACTCCCTTGTCTACCATGCTGACTAAGTCTAAGAGCCAAAATTCATGTGATAGTCACAGACATCGACTTTTTGTGATGATTATCAATGAATGTTTCAACTGTGACACCATGGGAGCATTATTTTTAAGTTGGGATACAGTGACCTGGACTAATATAGAAATTGGCACAATACTGTCTGACAATGCATGAAATCAAAAACTTTGGGCCAGCTATGCATTTTACGCACATGGCATATGGCTCATAAACTTCCTGGTCTATTCTCAGACTTGGTTCAACCCATATTTAAGAGTCTTGTCTCTGTGATATTCGTATAAGAAGCACATAGTCCACATAGTCATCAGTTGAATAATCGTCAATATGATGCTCTATAAAGTATTTATCCAAGCACTAAAACTTGCAATGTAACTTCCGTTTGTTTGGTAGCTGATGCACATGACCCGCTCTGCAGCCATGCAATTTGAGAAATGGTTGAAAACATTTTTGTTCCTGGCATTTTATCCATGGGAACCTGTCAGATACTATGAATTTTCTCTGGATAACAATTCAATGTCAGTAATTTGACCACCTGTGAACAGAATTTGTTCACATAATGTGACATGCATGCTGAAATTTTTTCGCCATTGTTGCTCTTAATAATTAAAATTTTCCGAAGAAAGCCGTCTGGCATGGTCATGATGGTGGTATGGTTAGTCTCGAGGAGCAGGCATGCTCATGGTTGATTCACTTCTCCCGGATGTCCTGGAGGGTCCCAAAGCGAAACAGTGTTGGTAAATAACAGTCAGTTCAATTCTCTATGGCGTGTTTATTATTCTACCAGTGTGTTTTGCTATTCTGCAGTCCAATTGTATTGTACAGTCTGTTCCTATATTGTAGTGAGGAACTTGAGAGTGTACTACCTGTATGGATTGATGAACAGTTTCAGCTCATATAAAGAAAACATATGGAACATGATAAAGTAACCTTTATAATATAGGAAATGTGGAGGAATAAATGTGGCACAGCCACATCGTGATAAAAGGGGAAGCATGATTGATAAGTGAAATCTCAGTCTTCTGCAGACTTGCACAAATGTGAGGTTTCCATGAAGCCGCTTTTTAGCTGGGCAGCTTATGAGGGGCACACTCTATGTCTCCGTCTTCTTAATCTCATATGTCTCTTCAACCATTCTATCTTTTCAGACCACAATAAATTTTCAGTCGGTAAAATCCTCTAATCATGCTAATATTTCAAACATACTATTACAATACAATCATCCCCAATTTAAATTAGTCGTTCTAATAAATTTGATCACCCTCTAAAATCATTGAAAAAAAAGAAAAGTAATGGATAATCCCTCTAATAATTCAATCACGCGTAGACTGCCTTTCAACTCAGATTGAATGACTTTGGTCTTTAGACCAATCTAATTGCCCAATGGTCTTGGGGAATCGGAACTAAAAATAGGCAGAATATTTTTGGGAGATGGCTTCTCAATAGTGCATTTGAGTGATTGAATTATTAGAGAGATTACTGAGACCTGCATGACCAGTTTGTTAACTTCCTGTTCTAATCAATTTGATGACCCCTTGATTGATTTTATGGTGGGAATAGAAGAGGATTTACCAAAACAGTACACCAGTTGCTTTGACTGAATGCCAAGTCAGTATTCTAAGTAACAGAGGATAAAGTCGACTGTGGATGGTTGAATCATCATGCACACTCTAAAGAATTCAACTTGGCTGGATGGCGCTTAGTTGAATGTTGAAAGCAACGTTAAATCCTATTCACTCACTCACTCAGCCCTCCATGCCTATAAACGTATTGAAATTTTCAATCGTCTGTAGTCATCTGATGTGTAATTCCACACAATTTTGAAGACAGTGCTAGCAGTCCCAGTATCTGGATGATTATGAGTGTTTTACCGGTTGCTATACAAGCATGGTAAGATTTTCAGCCAAAGAAAGTGTCATTCTTTCATATTTTTACAGGTTTGTAAGTGATTAGACACCCTCGATCAGTGCAAAAGAAATACAAGAATATCTGCTTGTGATATCAGCTGGAGACACAGTTATGTTATATCATGTATGCATTGCTGAACTATAAGCCTGTCCAGCTTGTTGAACATTCCTTGCATGTTAATATCTTGTTACACTTTCCAAGCTTTTTGTACAAACACATTCAAGTGAACAAATGAATAAATAATAAAAAAAAATTATATAAAATGTATAAAATCAAAACTAGAGTTATCCACGTTGTAAATTTTAGTCCTTGTACATATATAAATGTATATGGTATCACACATTGTAGTATAAATGTATTATAGAAATAGACAAACTACTGAGATTTACTCAATGTATGCATATTTAATGCACAAGCTTTCCACTCTCATGCCAGAGCTTATATCAAGTCGCAAGAGTGAAAGGCTTGTGTAAGTATGTTTACATGAAGTACTGTGCAGAAGTTTGTCTATTTCAATAATCAAACAAACCCATTTATGAGTGTAAAACAGAATATGACAGCAGTTAGTTATACTGGATAATTTGTCACCATTATGTTTTATATATATTGTCATATGTCATATATATGACACGTTATACTGACAGGCTAAAGAACAGTAATTTTATGTCTATTGAGTATTTATATATACATTGTTTCAGTGCTTTTGATGAAATTTTGAGGAAAGGTCATTTGGAATTTTTCACACTGTCTTTGTTCAGTGTTGAGTGATGTTCCATTGTGTACGAGTATATAATATGGGCCATTAAAAATTTATGTAACAACCCCAATGCCATTAACTGCTCCACTGTCCGTCAGCATTGAGAGGATAGATAAAGGCTTGGTTAACTGGCCGGTATCGGGATAATGTGACTGGGTGAAGTATCAGGTCTGCCTATGGCATGGTTGTATTCTGATGACAAAATTGTTGCTCTCTTCATGACATATCGGTCATGTAAGACAAAGTGTCATGAACTTACAGGATTTCCAATAGTGGGAAATGGGCATGTGGTCCCATCAAAAATTGGTGTATAGTCTCACATGAACTTTATACTCACTCGACTGTCTGTGTTAGTATGCTTAGTACGCACCATTACACCAGACAACACAGAGATTGAAATCCACTTGATTCTGTCTGTAGTTCCAGACTATCAATTGACTCATGGGGCAAGAAAGACCCCTAATCATTTGAGGTCAAAATGTCAAGATCACTGTCGAACACCAGCAAGAATTTGGTATTGATATCTGTGCTATAACCGCCTGTTCAGAGCTAAGGAATGTGACAAATTTCAACTGTACTGGCCTCAAACTTGTGACAAAAAAGAAAAGAAACTTATTGATTCGGAGAGGAGTCTCTTCATTCATCTGGGTTCTATGACCAAAATTCATGAACCAATTCGCCACATGTAACCTAGTCAAATTCTGTGATGGTGTGGGCTAACCAGCTCGGTCCATGCGAAAACCTAAAAAATGCCAAATGCGCTGAATTTCCACTCCTACGTACATGATAACCCGATCATCACATTAACACATCAAGTTAATAGCAACAAACGATTGCTTGTGCTCCAAAATTCAGCTGATAGCTGATAGACTTTACAACGAATATTATGGATTAAGAATACTGATCAGCGATACAGATTTGATATTTTTGGAACATCATGATGTCTTGCCGGCATCATTGAAAACTGTTGACCGCTTCTCTCTTGCAGGAAACAAGCCTATGTTTATGTACTATGATTGTCTTTTGAATTTGGTGCTAATACTGTTATATGGAACAGGTCTTTGGATTATGGACGCGGTTATTGGCTGAATTATGAATGACGGACCAGACGCTTGTAATCCTTACTTTGAACACCAGTGAAAAGTTGTGGCTACTAATTTTTGATGCAACAACGTAATGCCATATCAATTTATTGAAATGAGGGAGAGCTGGAGTGGTAATTCAGTGCCTACTTGACATTTTTTTTTTCTGTCCCAACACGTACATACAGTGTAACAGCATTTAACTACATAAAACCCAAAATGTTGTAGGTTTTACATAACATTTTATTGGCCACTATTAATCATTATTATGTGTATTGAGATGTAGATAAAAGACTCTCTGCAAGCCTCATTGTTTATACATTTTATAACTATAGTGAAGTTGGACGCCCAATAAGTCTGTTATGCCTGTAAATATAATCCTTTTCCACTGTACATAGTATAATCTAAGCCCTGCCCTCACCCCCACCATGCTCACAATCTCCAATATGGACTGGTTCTGTACTATCAGAAGCAAATCAACTAGAAGTCTGCAACCTTAAGTTAGACTAGCTAGAATACATTGGCTGCCACCTCCCTGTTTATAACTTGTGAGGTGACATAGTTGAGCAGTAAGTTTGGCATGTATCGTGCTAGTGCAGATTCAAAACAAAAATCAAGTGATGCTTCACGGGATATGAGCAGATGCATTTGCGACTGCTCGGCCTATTCCATCGAAGTCATAGTACCTCACTCATTAATGTTGTAGGGATTTCACAGCTCTCAGCTGCAAACCATGATCCGCCGCATGTGAGGCACATCACATGCTATAGGATGTGTTTCCGCTCACATAGTCCACGTTGTATTTCTCCCTTATCAGCAGATAAAATATATATCCAAATAAAAGGGATATTCCCTTGAATCTACCCCCGAAGGATCTCTTCTAATTTGAAGTGTTTCTCCTGGTTTTGTGTCTAAAGCTGATCTCTGGTAATGGAATTCATACAGATGACATGCGCTGTTCGGAGTTTCCGCATGATGCTGTGCTTTCAACATGGATGCCAATATGTAGTGCTAGCAGTGCGGGATGAGATACCAATGTCCTACATTATCCGAGGCTGTGTCGAGTGAAGCAGATGCTGGAATTCAATGCTTAGCCTTTGAGTTTGCCTTTCGCGTGTAGGATCTGTGCAAGGGTCTAGTGGTGTAGGATGTTTGATGAGTGCCAGTGCCGTCTAACTTAATGTTACACATTTTCAGTTCATTTGTTTCTGGTAACGTGTATTGATTGATTTGTTAAAATGGTGTTGGACGTACATTTGGAGTGAATGTTTCTGTTACTGTAATTATCAAAGCACTGTTGTGTTAAATCTTAAATAATTCAGTTGCCCTATTATTAAGATTCAGTCTACCCCAATCGTGTGGAGAAAATTAAATATTAGAGAATTTATCATGGCCAAGTTTCACAAAGATTTCAACTGGATAGCAGAAGGTACATATAATCTGTATAGTAGGTGATACATATGATCTGCAGGCTGATTCTGTATATTCAGTCAAACCTATTTAGCATGTTTAGTGGCAGTATTTCAGACTGTAAGATATGTGTACATGTTCTAGATATTATATGACATCATTATGCCTCAAAGACTCCCAATATTCTCATCATTCTTGTGGTAAAACAGCCAAAGACACATACTGATATTGATCCGTAATATTTCAGGACATAAAATATCAGCATCTAAAACTTGAGTGTACAGTAAGTATCATGTATGTTTTATAGGCCGCACTGCACCACTGATGTTTGAGTGTGATTATTGAAGTTATAAATATGTTTGTCGTTTTTCCCCCGCGGTTGGATCCGCACCCTTGCCAGTGCTGGTGAATCTTGCATGGTTTTACTGTGTTTCAGACAGTTTAAGTGTGTTTCAGGGTGGTCAAACCATTTTGTTACTGTATTATTACGCTGTAGATGGGAGTTGTCAATCTTGTATAAAAAGTGCAAATTTTTACCCAATATGTTACATATGTTTAGCAGTTTTGATGTTAACATACGAAAGCAACCATCCAAAAATGATTAGTTGCAGGTTTTGAAGTTGGGAGGTTGCCCTTGTGTTAGATCCACAGGTTTGAAAGACAAAACAATGTGGGAACTGCCACAATAGCAACTATCCAGTAGGATTCTGTGATTGCAACTTTCTGTTTGTCAGTTTTGGAAAGGTTAACCAGCACTATCACTTCCGGCCCGTCTTCTGGTCCCATTGCAGCACAACTGTACTTTTATCCAATTCCATGATGCAGCTTGGTGACATCCTGACTTAAATGATGGCAAATCCGGAGGTTCCAGACAATTCGGAAAACAAATGGCATTCTTACTATATTTGACCCCTCAACATTCAAAATAACGGATAAAATTATGGAGTCACCCAGATTATTTTTGAGTTATTAGGGAATTTGTACAGTCTATCTTAATGATTTTACCCTGAATGTCATTTTCTTCAAAATGCTTTAATATTTGTCTGGAACAATGCAAAACTGGAAAATCTAATAAATATGGAGGGTCACCAGGCTTTCCTTTAAGACAGGAGTATGCACTTTTTGGTCATGAAGCAAATTTACCCTAATTTCACCAACTCAGTCGGTTAGAGTTACAATGTACTTCGTTGCAGTCTAATTGCCTTAAAATCTGGATAGCACATTATTCAGTTTCAAAAATCTTCACAATTGTTTTGGTCGATGAGCAAATGCACAATAGCAGTAGACTGAATTTGTCTGGAAATACAGATAAAAGACAGATTAATCTCCCCTGTAACCATGGGAACGGGTGAATATACATTATAATAAATCAGCCCACAGCTGCACACTTGCATAGATCATGCCTGGAGAAGCAGTCTATGTAAAGAAAGCGTCAAAATATTTCCAGTTATTCTTTGTAAGTTCCTATTTTCCAGGCCTATGTTGTAATCACTGGAAAGCCACCCATCTGGACTTAGTTATTGTACCCAGACAGTCTATTCTTCTCCTTTGTTTTAGGACTTCTCTAGAAGATGGAATAAATTTGCTTTGCAGATCATGAACACACTAATAGACTGTCTCTTTCTTAATCAAGAGATTAATTACTGGTTCATATATAAAGATGGACAAGTATCCATCCATTCTCCAAGCCACAGGGTAACAAATTTATCCCAGTGGCGTCTTGATCTTTGGGCGACTGGAAGATCTGCTGTTGATACCAATAGTAGTACACTGCTTAAAGATATATGACATAAGATATATAGACATGATAGAAAAAGAAGGCAAGTTTGAAATGGGAATTTCTTGTGTAGTTGTTCAAGATTACCCTTTCAGCAATGAAATAGTTTGTATATTTGCATACATGTATAAGTAAAATTACCATTTCTATTACTGATATCCAGTTGAGCTAGGTTCTTTCCAGCAAAATCTGGCAACTGAACAGTTATTGTGGCAAAATAGGTGTACAGTTTGCCATTGTAGGCCTATTGATGAAATGTATACAAAGTTTGTCATGTATGTAGGATTATGGTGATTTATTGTGCATCTAATGTTGATTCTGCAATTAAACTATGAACTTCACAACATCCCACAATACTAATTGTGTTCAAGACTTCTTAGTTTGTTTATTATCTACTCAAAGAAACCATCATATACATATGACCTTGTCAACAAGTGATTGAATTACATACTAAAAAACTTAACATGTCTGGTATGAATGCAAGCACACATTCTCAAGAATAATGGTGATATAACATTCATTTCATCAATTTTCAAACAGTGATAGAACAGTTTATTCAATCAATTAAGAATACCTGTAAATGTGAAACCTATCACAGTTCTGCTCTTTTTGGACAAATTTTCACCTGAGCAACATGTTGAAATTCTGACAAACTTAGTAGAGATCTATATGGAACCTCCAAAAATATTTCAGGTTGTGCGATTTGGGAGTAAAGTTCGTTAAAAAAAAATACATTCGGATAGTTTTATGATGCATACACTGGTGAAATGTCTCACCAAATACTTACAGGACATTTGTCAAGAATTGTCCGACATATTTAAAATACATGTTGGCAAAGGAATTTTCAATAGAAATCGAGTAGTGATATTACAGTACAACTATGTCGGCACAGGTTGGTATAGGTTTCACTATGATTAATCAAAGTGAAAATGTGGTAGTCATATTTAAGAATCTTCTAAATTATAACATTTCTCATGTTTATACCCTGCATCTTGTTTTTATAACTTTAATTTTAACAACTTCAATGCTTAGTATTTCAATGATTTAGTATTGTAGTGCACAGCACCAGAAGCATATCAGAACTTGTGACGTTATCATAAAACCATCTCTGCCATTCATGGCATTGCAGTGATGTCCTGCAGACAATGCAGGATGCTGGTTAATGTTGTCTCTGAAGTCAAATGGGTCGGGAAGACCTTCCCCACTGTAGAAAGCTGTTTCTGAATCCTCTTGAGACAATAGAAGTGAAATGTCGAGGGAGAACTTTATTTATTCACATTGTCAGGCCTTGCTTTTCATCAAAATTTACGGGAATCCAAACAGATTCTGACAGTCCAACTCTAGCTATCATTTCTATAGAGATTACTAAAATTTCACAGGAATGGATATCCATGAATTATTTTTCAGGAGTGCCGACGGGAAACAGATTTCCGTGGAAAAGCAAGCCCTGGTTATCTTAATAGCACAGTTACACTTTAATTAATATCTGATTATCCAAGGGAGAGGATTGTCCTCCTTACGTGGGACAAACACCCTAGGATTGAGCTTACGAGGGACGAAGAGCATAGGGATTAAGCTGATATGGGACCTAAAGCCTAGGGATGAAGCTAACATGGGACAAACAGCTTAAGAGATTAAGCTTACGCGAGACAAAAAGCCTACAGATTATTGCCTGGTGATCTCAATCGTGTCAATACAATTTTCCAAATTGAATACAGACTTTAATCCTGGCTACTAAATTTCAGATCAGTCAACCTACTGAAATGCTACCATTTGCACTTCAACATCTACATCATAAGATTTTAGGAGCAATGTTAAACAAACACACTATTTCTGTGATTAATACCATCTCAGCTCTGACAGTCCAGTTGCAAAAAAGGATGACGTATTCACGAAAGATAGGGATTTTTGGAAGTGTTATCTAAATGGTGCTTTTGGTGTTGGTAGCGATTTTTTGGATGTTCTTCCAGCTGAACTGGAAGGTATTTTGGTGAACTTTGCACTAGATTGGTTAGTAACCGGCACGTCTGTTTGAACTGGATCAACAGCATTCATACTTCCACACTTCTTCAGTGTAGTTGGAAACTCTGAAGCAGCACCCCCTGGTGATGGCAACCGTGATTGGCCAAGTCTGCTTAGACTTCCTGACCTCCGTAATTGAAGAGTTCTGTTACTAGAGTAAGAATTGTCCTTGCTATTTGGTCTCTTTGGACTGGTCACTTTCCTAGAGCTCTGTCTGTTAGTAGCAGAAGGTGGGCGCAGTTTTGATTCTTGATTGTTAAAATCTAATCCTCCTTCATGTATCGTATTTGTATCTTGTACAGTTGCAATTGAGTCGCGTAAATTAATTTTATGGAATTCTGTATCAAGATTAGGTTCAGACATATCACACCGTTCTGTTGATTCCTTCGACTGGTGATCTCTTCCCATATTGTGATGCACATATCCATCTTTACTGTCTGATGTCCTTTCAAAACTGTTCAGCTCTTTTGTTTCTTTTTCTTTCTCCAGTGCAGCTTTTTTAACAACCTGCCTCTGTTTCAATAAGATTTGGAGAGCTGAATCAAGGCTTTCTTGTTGTTCTGTCAGGGTAGCGTTTTCCTCTGCCAACAAATCCCTTTTCTGTTGGCAGTCCTTGCAGAGTTTGTCCAAGGATTTGAAGAACTGCTCTCCGAAAGCTGATAGTCCTTCAACACCTGTAAAATTCAATTATGTTGCTAGTTAATTTGTGGCCGTTAGGAGAATGACAGTATAAAGCAAAACATCAAAATACTTGTAGACATAGCAATATTTTGACTGCACATAATTCTCCTGAAGGACGAAGAATAACTAAATTACCAGATATGTCAAGGTTCAAGTTTGAGTTCGGATGGACCTGTTTACTTCACAGCTCTGATGATGAAATGGAGTTCCACCAGATTACCAGAAACGGAATGGAAGAGAGCAAAAATCCTTGTATAATCTTATTCACTGAAATCTGTGTAAACCAACCATGCTTGGGATAAGATAAAATGTCGGTTTGGACTGGGTTCTGGTTTATTAAGTTTCAAAATACTTCAGTATTTAAATATTGGGACCAAAGATAATATTCAGAGATTGGTTAGTCTATCCAGGTGTAAGTGACCATTAAGAATTTCAAACTGAATCTTGGAGATGGAATCATCTTCCTACAGATTACCACAGATCTGTTAGAAGGTCATGTACACATCTATTGATGATATTTTCTGAAAAGAATATTGCATTTCAAAAGAAGATGAAATTCCAGTTGAAGCAAAAGTGCTGTATTGAGGATAACAAGCTAGAACAGTGGCAGGGATGTATTAGACACCATCCAAAGATTCTGTACTAGCTACGCTGCGAGTACAACAGCAGCTGTTCAGGGATTAACATTTGGTCACCTGAACTGTTCCTGAATGACTCACTGATGGCTCTCTTGTGCCAGATTACTTGTATATTGCAGATGTTCTTACTCTCATCGGTATGGTCCATTTTCTTGCTTTAGCAGGGCACAAACTTAAGATCTTACTAGAACGGTCCTTGATTGGTATTTCACTTGAGACAACGGATCAGAATCATTGTTGGTTCCTTTTGTGTGCTAACATAACTTACCTGAACTTTGTCCATTCTCCGGTGAGGTGGAAAGAGATTTTACAGTCGACTCCAGCTGAAAGAGTTAAAATGTCATAGCGACAATACCTATGAACAATGTAAACATCAGTACTTTCATATAATAAGGTGGATAACAGAATGCCATTGGTTCAATTTTTTTGAAAAGTATCACTAACATGACTAAACAGTACCTACATAGGCTGACTTTTTTCCCATGTACTTCCGCGTATCACAGACAATTGAGTGAGTGAGTGAATATAATTTAACGTCGCTTTCAACAGTATTTCAGCTATATCACGACGAACCAATTAAGCACCACCCAGCCCAGTTGTGTTCCTGCCACTTCAAAGAAGAAATCTTTGAAGCAGCATGGAACCAGACACCCTCCATCCACCCTATAAAACACTGACAGCGCACAAGACACAGACAGGACGCTTACATGGTGCAATAAAGACAAGTGATATTACAGTGCTAGACACCACATATCAAGTTCCTGTTGCTTCTCAGGAAAATGCATGGAAGCAACAGGAACCTGAACCCACCCAACCACCCGCGTATCACAGACAAATGAGTGTTATGAGGGGAATGCATTAATCTTAGAGAGTAAGAACAGAGGCCTTTCATAAACAAATGATGGACGCAAATGATCAATAACTGATCAAATTAACCATAACCTAGCTGCATCAACAACTGATCAAATTAACATAACCTAGCTCGATCAACAACTGATCAAATTAACATAACCCAACTGAATCAGTAACTGATCAAATTAACCATAACCTAGCTCGATCAACAACTGATCAAATTAACCATAACCTAGCTGGATCAACAACTGATCAAATTAACCATAACCTAGCTCGATCAACAACTGATCAAATTAACCATAACCTAGCTGCATCAACAACTGATCAAATTAACATAACCTAGCTCGATCAACAACTGATCAAATTAACATAACCCAACTGAATCAGTAACTGATAAAATTAACCATAACCTAGCTCGATCAACAACTGATCAAATTAACATAACCTAGCTGCATCAACAACTGATCAAATTAACCATAACCTAGCTCGATCAACAACTGATCAAATTAACATAACCTAGCTGCATCAACAACTGATCAAATTAACCATAACCTAGCTGCATCAACAACTGATCAAATTAACATAACCCAACTGAATCAGTAACTGATCAAATTAACCATAACCTAGCTCGATCAACAACTGATCAAATTAACATAACCTAGCTGCATCAACAACTGATCAAATTAACCATAACCTAGCTCGATCAACAACTGATCAAATTAACATAACCTAGCTGCATCAACAACTGATCAAATTAACCATAAGGCCGTTGTTAATTAATTCTTTGTTTCTCGTAACCTTGCTTTTGAAAATAGACATGCTGAGGGCGATAATTATTAATTATTAATTATTACCTAGCGAGAATAAAAAAAAAATACTAAAACAAAACTTGGGACGCAAAATTTGAAAATATAAAACCTTTTACTGGACTAGATTTATCAAACAAAACCTCCGCTAGAGGAACAGTGACCTGCTAATTAAATGAATAAGCATACATAATAACCATTAAAAAGAAATCACAGATCACAATCCATAGACATGACTCTTTGACATAAAATACATTATGTGAGGTGTCATATATGGAGCTAATTTAGAACTGGTTTCCATCAGATTAGTACTGGCTAACAATATTAAATCAGCCTTCACCAAAGCAACCATACATAGTAATAATATTAATCCTATTTTTTTAGGATTCATAAATTTTCCTATAATACAGCTGTCCTAAGCAAGTCACTGGTCAACAACAACAACAACAGCTTTGGTCTAATCACGATGCCTTCTTCTGATTTTCAGAGTCAGTAAAGACTTGGAAGAGAAGTCTTTCTTCTCTTCCAAGTCCGCCACTGTGGATTCTTGATCCATGGCACCGAGTGATTTATAGATTTATATAATTTATTTGCTGATTACAAGCGCCCATATAATGCAGGAGAATCATCGACGGAAGTTTCAAATCTGCCTGCCCTTGGAAAGAAAACGCTCGATGACAGAGCTGGCGGTCGTCTTTTCAGAGAATAGGAAAGTTGTGAATTTAACATAAAACTGACCGTTTGTTAAAGCTATCGTGGCTCCGTTGGCCAAAACATTTTGATCAAAACCAGGATGAATGCGATCAACCATGC